>JAUZNK010075092.1:0-13686 GCA_035046665.1 Euphysa ruthae | reverse complement strand
TTTTAACTGTTAAATAATTAACTGCGTTATTTAACGCATTATTAGAAGAGTTAAACAAAGCGTTAAAGACAATATACGTGTTTACATGGAAATGTTTATGGTTAGTAGTAGTCTTGGTGGAAATAAATTATTTTTCTGATGTTGTTCAAGCCTGAACAAATAAATGATTTCATTCTTAGTGAAACAAATTTAGTTGTTTTTATACCTCAAGAAAAGGGTTTTTATTATTAATTATTAAATTAAATTTTCACCCCCAAGCAAACAAAATCTTGTTTCGTGACTTTTAAAAAATCTTAGTAAAATAAGGCCATGTTTTTATCTTGATAATTGTTACTAACTAATTTTTCCAAGTCTGATTATTGCAATTGTTTGTTTCATTGTATAAATTCTTATACAGAAACTTGAAATTTTTACCTCATTTTAGATTTATTCCATGACCTCTTTTAGTTATGAATGGTTCAAATAATTGTATATAAGACCATTTGGGTGTAATATAGATATTTTTTACTGAGAAAATTTTTTTTATATTTCCTTTGTCTTCAACTACCATTTCATAATCAAGAGTAGATTTCACCAGACTCCACGTTCGAAAGTAACTTTTTTTTTTTTTTTTTTTTTCATTTTTTTTTCATTTTTTGGCAATAACAGTTGTGTTTTAAAATTTGTTTGTAAATCTTTTAAACCTTAGCTTAAATTTTTGATATTAGAAGTCTGACTTCAAGAAGTCAATAAATTCTAATTAGTAATGTGTTGTTGTTTAAGTACCTTTTTCAACTTTAGATTGAGGGTCTTCAATCAACTTCAAAAATACCCAGTCAATTTCTTAAAGGTATGTTTATATTTTGATGGAATAATTGGACCACCCTACATATAAATGCCTGGAACTTAAAATTGGCAAAACTACCCTTTTTTTATTTCTAGAAAAAATTAGTTTTGTCAGTTTCCTGTAGTTTTGGTTTCACCACCATGCCCTTGTAAAATATTGTATGGATTACTTGGCTTAGTTGTCAAACTCTAAAATAGGTTCATCTGTTGTACTTATGATGTGGATTAATTTTTTTCACCAATGTGAATTGTATAAGAATTGAACAAGTGCAAATTAAACTTGAAAACTACCAGATATTAAAATTTTTAGAATTTTTAACATTGCTTTAATTTAATTATAAAATCTGGATAAGTTACCTGGCAGTTAAATTTATCAATATTATTGGCAAAGCCACCTTAAATTTCCATATCATTTGGCCATTTTTTCTAGATTTTGCTAAATAAGAACCTTAACAGAAAACTGCTCTGGTTTCAAAGCTGTTCTTTGCAGTGTCATAATTTTAAATTTAAATAAATGAATGCTTAAATTTAACCGAATCAGAATATTATTTTTTGCATTTGGCTTATTTTTTCTGGTATTGCATAAAAAATTGCAGACTATATGATCACTTGCAGCTTTAAATTTCTTAAAATTATGCTGTTATCTCCTGAAATTGCTTTTTTATTCTATATTATATTCTCTTTCACTTCGAAAGCCAAGTTACGTCTGTAATTTCTGGATCAATCAATAATCTGGTCAGAATAACTTTCTTTGAAATTTTCCTCATTATTTATCAACCTATAAAATCCTATATATTTTAGTTGGGTCTTGTTGGCTATTCGTTTCTTTTCTGTTTACATAAATAAGTGGTATTGGTTATGCCATGTATTCATATATTTCCATACCTGTTTTAATTATTAACACACAATTTGTCAAAAATTCTCTGTATCATTGTAAGTTTGTTGCAATTTTCAGGAATTTTTCCTTTGTGACTGGAGATTATTTTCTACTTTATTTATCGCAGATACAATTTTGGTTATATCTGGTATATCATAGTTTATTTTTAATGTTTAATGCTGTAGTTCTATCATGTAAACAGGTGGATTTTTATCTTTACCCGAACATCTAAGCTAAAGGGATTACTTTCTAATGAATTTGAATTCTGCTAGCTTTCAGTAGTAAAGTTAATTTGTATGACTTCTCAATGATGCTTCTTCAATTTTTTCTGCTTTAATACAATCGTTCTCTAAAGCTAATATTTCCCTTACCATTGAGTTCTTTGGAAATTTATTGATGTAAGTCACCCATGTCTTTTTGAAATTATTTGGAAGTATTATTCCATTGGGGCTGTGCCATGTAACTATTTATCAGGCTGATAATATTTAATGTCAATGATTTTGTTAATTTCCATGAAATATCATCTTCGTCATCTTCGCCATTGATCTAATTTTAATTCATTTTAATTCAGACCTTATTGGCTATAAAGCTGGACTTAAGTTGTTTTTCCCTTTTACAAGAGGATGTGCATGTCAGACTTACTAATATTTTAGGAATTTGAATACTTTTGATGAATTTTTTTTTTTCTTTTTACAAAACTATGCACTTAAACAAGAACTGCAGCTGTTTTTAACTTATTGGTAAAATTTCACATAGTTAGTAGGGGTTATATATCTAATTCACAAAATCTAATTCAAAAAGGTCTGTGATTATGTGATATTAGGCCGTTTATTCTTTTTACTTTAGCTTTTCAAATCCTCAGAAAATATCAAAATTTCAACAGTTAACTATAATTTTATACTTTATGTAAATTTCCTCTTAAAGGTTTGCTCAGCTTTTGATGGGACTTTTATAATAAAATCTCATGATCTAAAAAGTCTTATTGATACATCGACATTCATATTAGGAGGAATATATAAGTAAGGCAAATGTAGTTGTCAAAATTTATTATAGATAATGACGTACTTTGTTCAAAAAGAATTTCGACTAGTCCCATTAAAGACCAACCATCAAGCATACATCAAAAAGTAATTGATTATTGCAAATCTGCTTTTCTTATGACTGATTTATGCAATAAAAGCCATATACTGAGGTTTTCTCATAGAGATTTTTAAATATTTCATGTACAAAAATGGTTGCACATTGTTGAATTTTTCTGACTTAGAAACTTTATTTACTGCCTTTAATTTTTTTATATTAATTAGTATATATTTTCAAGTTCCTTAAACAAGAAGTTTAGAATGATTTTAAAAAATTACTCTTGAAATACTTTGACAAATATCAGTTGTTACTAATTCATAACCAAGTGTTAGCAAGTAAAGGAGAACATGTATATAATATTCAATTTTTTAACTTTTCCAAGAACGGAGTTCAAATAATTTATTAAGATTCAAAACAAGTCGTTTCCTGGTAATCTTATTCAGTGACAGGGGATTTTGTTGCTGACTCAAATTTTCAGCAAAAATAAAATCATTTTTAAGAATTAGCTTGGCGATAATTGATGTATCACATTTTTTATCATCATCATCATCTTTTGTTTATGTATTGTTTA
This sequence comes from Euphysa ruthae, assembly GCA_035046665.1. Classification (NCBI taxonomy): domain Eukaryota; kingdom Metazoa; phylum Cnidaria; class Hydrozoa; order Anthoathecata; family Corymorphidae; genus Euphysa; species Euphysa ruthae. The sequence continues at coordinate 10,333 of JAUZNK010075092.1, read as the reverse complement.
ATTACTACATGGATTTTCGTTCTGAAAAATATCTTGTACTTCAATACAATACAAATATCTTCTCTCAAAAACTACTCAATAAACCCAATTTAAACTCTATATCATATTTATTGACTTAATTTTTTTAAAAAAATTTCTCGTTCCTCTGCTGTGGCACTTTAGTGCCTCTTTCTTAATTGAAATATGTATTAAATTTCTGGAATTATGTTAACAAATTTTTTTGAATTTTTGAGGAAGTTAACGTACTATAAAAGATATCATTTTGTCTATGGGCCAAAAATTTTCTTAAACTATCAGCTCGACTTTGATACTGTTTTTTTTTTTTACAATTCTAAAAACAATAACTTAACATTTTTTGGTGGTTTGATTCAGTTTTCTTACTAAAGATCTTTGATACATGTACTTTATCCAAAGCATATTTAACAAGAGGTTTTTTTAAGGATTCTGAATGGCCTCCAGACAAAGGAATAAATCCTTTATTGTCGAAGAAAAGAAGGCCTTGTTTACACTTGACAAGAAGTGGTGGATTTAGATTGACGAATACAATTCAAGCACATGATCTTCCTGTTAGTGGGTAAGTAAAAGATTTTCCAAAAAAAAAATTATTTCTTAAGATTTGAGATCTTAATCAATTTATCCTTACATTTAACTGTAATAAATCACGATCTACTTAGCCAGTTGCAAAAAAAGATCTAAATGTTAATAGGCCCAAATATAAAAAATGTCTCTAATTTAGTTTTTATATTCACCTAGGGAAGCACTAAAACAATTTATAAATGCCCACAACGCAGTAATGTGTTCAAGGATCCATACTAGACACCCAAATTAGCATGCTTAGTTCAATTGAAATTAATGAGTATCATTATTTCTGTCGGAAAGTTTTTGTCGAAAAGAATAGAGCTTTGATTGATTTGAAGCATTTCCTAATCATGTTTATATTTAAATGTAGTAATTCAGAACCTAATGTGTTATTTTAAATGACTTATCTATACATTTTAAAGTTTTTTTGAAAATCAAGGGCTCCAAATTTTTTATAATGGTAAGATTTCCAAATTTTTTACCCCTAAGTTAATTTCAAGGTAAAAAAAATCAACTACCATTCGACAGAGTGTGAGCACTGCTAGGGTATAAAACGTTGATATGCTAAAAACCTAATGTAACTGTTGATCAGAATAAGTATTTTTTTTCTCAAAGAAAGAAATGGTTGCAGAGCCTAGTTTTTAATGTAGCAATTCAAGAAAACGGCGTGTTTTAGAGATTTTATCCAAGCAAAAATTTTACATTATTTAATTTTAATATAAGAAAATTTTGCTGATTTTGTGTTAGTGACATAAAATGGGATAATCTTCTTGATATTATGTTGAATTACACACTTCAATATTTTGTATTATTGGACATGTGTAAATTGAATAAAGAATAGAAAAAAAGATTTAACATCAAGAATTTGTATTTGGGTCATATTTTGAAATATGTCCTCAATGATCTATTAAATTGCAAGGAATATAATTTAAAGAAACAGAAAAAATAACTCGAAGAGTTTTTAAATACTTTTTCCTGATGGGCTGGCTTACTTAATGTTATTTTTGAGATTAGGGGTACATAGTAAAAATAAGTAATATGTTATTTAAAAATATCTAGTTACGTTTTGAAGGTCTGGAATTATTAATTAACTTGTTTATATACTTTTCACTTCCTTTTATTAAATTAACACTCAAAACTGTCGGTCATATCATTCATCAATCTCACGTTAACGCGTGTCTATTTTAGAATCTCTTTACACCCTCAAAAACATATTCTAGCAACAGTAAGTGATGATCACACTTGGAAGTTATGGTCTATACCAGAGTAAGTTATAATTTCATTAATGGTAATCTTTTGGTTGTAAGGACCAAACTATTACATGATTAAAAAACTAATTTTGGAGAAATTCAGAAGAAATTCACAAACTTGCAAAGTTTTTAATAGTTTTTTTTTTTTAGTTTTTTCATAAAGTTTAAAAAATCATGGATTTTTCACGATTAAAATTTGATATTCCCATCAAGATATCTAAAGAAAGTTTACATTAATTTTTTTGGTTTTAAGGATGGAAAGTGAATCAAAAATACATTTTAAAACTGGCATAGATTTTATTGGAAATGATACTTATATATTTTATAGTTTTTGCAAAAATATAAAAATGAATGAAAATTTAACTTAAAATTTCGCAATTGAATGTTTGTGTTATGTTATGTCTTGAAACCGTATTTGTATTTATTAAAATTTTAATGATTGAGTTCTGACAAAACCAGCAAGAACAAGTGTATTGTCAACAAGTTAACAGAAATAATTTTCAAATAGATCCTGCTTTTCATCAAGTTTTTTTTTCTTATAGTGAAAAACGGTTTATAAAAACCATGGTTATTTTCATCCTAGCTTTTTAAATTCATTTTTAATGACTAAAATAATATTTCATAGAAGATATTTAGCAAAGTGACTAATAACTTAAGCGTAAGTATATTTTTAATCACGTTCAATATATTTTTTTTTCTTTTTTTTTGTGTTTTCGTAACCTTTTTTATTCTGTTATATTAATATTTCTAGTGGCGAAAAAATTATTACTGGTGAAGGACATACAGGTTGGATAGCCGATTGTGATTTCCATCCACAGTAAGTCGATAATCAATGACCAAGTTGCTGGTGGAAATTAATTTGTTAACCTTATGGAATATAATTAATAGTGCAATTTTTATTGAGGTAGTTATGCAAAGCCCGGAAAATGGGTATGGCAGGAATTGTGGCAAAATCACTTTTCTTTAATTTTTTTTTTTTAATGATCTGCTATAAGAAATGTATAAGAAATATCTTATTCTCAAAGCAGTTGAATAGAAACCATATCCTGCTAACATGGTTTATAAATTTATAAGTTTTGTATAATGTTTTCTAAGAAAACATGCCACTTTTCTGACATTTTGGTCCGAAATCTCGGTAGTTCAACATATTTAGTGATTAGATGTCTGAAAAGTAACTGCCGTATTAGTATGACATCCCAATAGTAGGAAATGTCATTAACTCAACAATGCCATAGATATTATAAAGTAATTGTTACCTATCTTATTTTTTTCTTTTATCCATTGCGTATTTTTCCACTGCGTGTTTTTTCTATGTTTTAGGACTATTTTTCTGAAATATGTTAAGTTTAATTTTTTTAACAATGAATAAATATTATTGAATGCGGTAGAAGACGATAATCAAAAATCAAATATGTCTGTGTAATGATCGTTGTGAGGGTGTTATTTTAGTTCATAATCAAAAAAAAATTTATCAAGTCCATACTTTACCATGAAAAGCAAGCTTATATTATGTGCTTTAAAACAGAAAATAACAAATAAAAAATCAAACTTCAAGAATCGCTTTGTAGTTCATTGAAAAAATTCGAAAAAAAATATACAAATTTTTGAATGAAAATATGTAGAGGCTTAGAATATGAAAATTTTACAGACTAGTCCATTCTGGACCATGAAAGTGGAGCATTTTTCAAAACCTGAAAAGTTGAAATATTTATTGTGCAGTGACTTAAAGAATTTCGGACAGTTATAGTGCTATATAGGTTTGTGTGTATACCTTTGATCAAGAGTTTTGGATGTCAATATCAAGGGCCTCTGTGCCGTAAACCTAAATAAATAAAACTCCTTTTACAAGGTGAACTGGGAGACTAGAGTGAGCTAAGCATATACATTTTTTAGTTATGTTTGTTCAATAAAAGCCATATTATTGAAAATATCTTACTCGCTTTTTTTTCATTCAGCTGAATATTGAGGAAAGCCTCTATCTAATTATTTTGATCATTTGTTTGTTTTGATATGTTGAGCTTTCCTTGAAATGTTGATTGCAGTTTGCAATAATTTGTAGAGAAAACCTTTGAGCTTTCTTAAGCTGTTTGAGATTTTCAATTATTAAAATAAGTACTGGTAGCCTAAACTAGACGATATGTTGTTTTGTACACACACACAGAAGACAACCCATTTAATTTTTCTGCAATTTTTTATGAAAAACATGTGTATAAAGGTCGGCATTAATCAATAAAAATGTTGATGATGACGAATTACTGCGCTTTGTCCCTTGTCCCTGTCGCATTGAAATCCTTATTTGATGAAGCCTTTTCGGGAAATTTTGGAGTAATTAATTTTTACAAATTGCGTTATTCATCAACATTTTTTGGAATTTATTTCTGCAAATAAAGTCAAAATCTCAAAATTAAAATTCTAGCTAGAAATCATTCTGAACGATTAATTTAAATTTTTTGGTGAAAACATATCTCCGAGAAATTTTTTATATCCCCATACATAGCTCTTGCTCCATTTTATAAAATTTTCCCCAAAAATATTTTCCCTCATAACCTAAAGGCTACTGATTTTACTAAACTTCAGCAAACATGGCTTTAACTAAAAGATTTTATGAAGAATTTGTTTTATCTATACACATAATTACAGCCTTAATAAGTATTCTTAATTTACCAAACATCTCCATTTAGCTTCAGTGCTCTTATTTTTATTTAAAAAAATTCCTAAAAGATTTCGTCAGAATTTTAACGCTCATCATTATTTATTTACTCATTGAATTATATTTTAACTAAAGAATCTGTCCCCATTTAAAATTGAATAAGCTCCTGAAAGTTTGGAGAATATTCAAAACCACTGGTATAGTAATATTTTGTTTTATATATTTAAATGAAATTATAGAAGGAGATATTAAGTCCTTCTTAACTGCTCTAATAAAAGATTGTTATCGGTTTTTTATCCAAGTGTTCTTGTTGTATAAATTTAGAATACAGGTAAAGGAATATATTTTGTGTCTATAAAATCACTATGAGATCTTATCAAAATATTCGGCTTATTAATAGAGGCTTATTAGTCAAAACGGATTTAAATGATAAGGGCTTTATTCAAGATGAACTCTTTCTATTTAAACCACCAAAGAAAAATATTTTAAGGAAATCACAGCGAAAATTTCTGCTTTTGAAGGATTTAATTGCTCTGAATAACCGTTTTGAAAAAACGTTACCTTCTGGGTTAAAATAAAGACCAGGAAAAATTTTAGATATTTTAAGTTTAGTTATTTAGTCATATATGTGTTTTTTTTTTTTTCGAATCACCCTGATAAGTAAGTATTTATATTTAACATGGGGGGCCAACAAATAACAAGCTATAATTTCAGAAGTGCCCACGAATTTGGTCCTGGTGTCCTTAGAGCTTCCATTTGATAAATAGAATAATTGGTCTCTAAGGGGGATCAAACTCACACGCCAGAAACCAAAGTTTTAAGGTACAATCTATAAGAGCAAAAACTTATGAATTACAACAAATTTATTCTACATTTAATGTTATTTTTAAGGGCTTTTATAAGATAATGACATCATAATCGTCTGAAAATATTTGAAAGGAGGTATGTTACTTTTCTGGCATCTCTAGACCATACCCCATTCCATCGCCCTTCCATGGAATATAGCTATTTATGACAAGGAATGGAGATGTCATGTAAATGTTCAGTTTCCACAAAAATATTGTCACTCAGCTGAACGTGGGATAACTGGTTGGGTTTTTGGACTGAAAATGCCTAAAAATGACATTTGAGGACTAAATTTTTAAAATAGAACTCGTACTTAAAACTAATATGCTTGAACTGGTCAGTGTGCAAAACTGTATTTAAAATAAAACATTTTAAATTTTTGATATTTTTTATGAAAGCCATGGAGAAATGCCAGATTGTGTTAGTTCAGGTAAAAAATACCTTTTCTGAAATAAATTTTGTATTTTAATTTCATATAATTTCTGCTAGTAAAGAAACAACAGAAAATATTAGCCAACAACCGGGTGGGCAAAAAATTTAGATGCCAAATAAGTGGGTTGTTGGACAACTAGGCTGTCGGAAAAATGAGTTCCTACTTGTTTGACTGCCCAGCTGTCTGAAAAAATTCTGACAACTGTGCTGTTGAACAAGTGATATGTCAAACAAGTGAGATGACCTCGTTTTCTAATTCTCATTATCTTATTAATGTATGTACCATTACAAATAAAATGCTTCTTTTTTTCTAAATTTAAATTTTTTTATAATTTCTCAGAATTGAGTCAATGAATTTTTTACAAATTTTATAAAATTAGGTGAGCATAGCAGACTATGTAAAAGTCATTCATGTCCATTGTCCTGCTTCTTCATTTAACGTTTTGAGAATTTTTTTAATATTTAGTTAATTATTATTTTCCAAATTTGGCATAAAACAAAGTGGTCCACTCCATTAAAAGTGGTCCACCCCATTAAAAGTGGTCAACCCCATTAAAAGTGGTCCACCCCATTAAAAGTGGTCCACCCCATTAAAAGTGGTCCACCCCATTAAAATTGGTCCACCCCATTAAAAGTGGTCCGCCCCGTTAAAAGTGGTCCACCCCATTAAAAGTGGTCCATCCCATTAAAAGTGGTCCACCCCATTAAAAGTGGTCCGCCCCATTAAAAGTGGTCCACCCCATTAAAAGTGGTCCGCCCCATTAAAAGTGGTTCGCTCCATTAAAAGTGGTCCACCCCATTAAAAGTGGTCCACCCCATTAAAAGTGGTCCACCCCATTAAAAGGCATCATCAATGTTATCGTTATAAAAAGATTTGCTTGTAGCAGATCCTTTTTGCCTTTTTAATTGGGTAGATGAATTGTTTTCAATTTTTTTTGAAATTTAAAGGGGAAATAAAGACATTTAGGCCACGGGCATGTATCAAAAATTCTCTTTTTTTGTTAACCATAATCTGAATGACACTTTAAACAAAATTTAAAGCAATAGGAAGAATAAAAAATTATATAAATTATTAGCAGCTGTAGCAAAGAATATTTTCTAATTCGGTACGGATTTCAAGTTTTTTGGCTGTGGTTAAATAATATTTCTGGAGTCCATTAGTTGCATAGTATTTGTTTGCTTTTATAGACATTTTTAAATTCCAAGGGTCCAGTGGATATATTTTCGTTTTGACTCTTATTCTTCACAATGGTGTATAAACTCTTCTAGAATAGCATCGCAAGAGGTTAATCAAATGATAATGAAAACACCATTTTTTCTTGTTTTGGAGAACAAACATCTAATCTCTGCTTTGCACCCAGAATGGAATAAATTAATAACGAGAGTACCATGGTGTTAATTTGTGTTATTCAGCCAAAAAAAATACTGGTTTTTTTAAAATATCGAAACTGAAAATTATACTCTCATAAAAAAAGGTAAATATTTCAAGATATAACCAGTAATTAATGTAAGCACCTTTCACTCTAAGGATGCTCTTAAATACAAGTTTGATCCTTGGTAAAGTTCACCATTTATGTGCTGCCATCTCACAGGATAATATCTGTATTCCCCTTGGGTTTTTATTACCTGGTAGTTAAATAGCAAAGTTACTTTCAGATCCAATTTTGATATTTCTAGGGCAATTTTTGAAAACTATCTTAATTAAATTATTTTATAACTAATTAAATTATCAAAATTATCAAGCATGCAAAACACGCAGAATTGTCAAGTATGCGAAACACGCAGAATTGTCAAGTATGCGAAACACCCAGAATTGTCAAGCATGCGAAACACGCAGAATTGTCAAGTATGCGAAACACGCAGAATTGTCAGCTTAAGTAATCCATGTCTTCTAATACCGGTTGCTCAAAAAAAGTATTTAAAGTAAACCAATCATTTTTAATTTAGAGGTGGTCAACTGGCTACTGCTTCAGGAGATACTACAGTAAAAATTTGGGATTTCACTCAAGAGCAATGTATTGCATCATTTGAGGAACATACACATCCTGTATGGGGATGTAGTTGGCATAGTTCTGGCGACTTTTTGGCTTCATGTTCGATGGATGGAACTTCAAAAATCTGGGATTTAAATAGGTTGGTGTGAATGCAGCTTCTAATTTGAAAATGAAACTGTTTGGTTTAAAGTGTGGAAAAATTTTACTATAAATTTGGCCATAAAGTACTAGATTTATTTATCGCAATGAAATGCTAACTTTATTAAATGGCATTTTTTAAATTTAAATATTGGTTGAAAAACTTTATTGCTTTATTTTACTTTTACTGCCACATGCTGAGATTATTCAAACTTTTTTTTTGCATGCAGGGCCATAATTTCCACCTAATTATTGAGGGGGCTAAATTTTGCTGTTTTGTGGTGGTGTGATGCTGATGACCCATAACCAAAATATGCCTTCAGTTGAGGCAGCGCTCTCTTTTGGCTAGGTAAGCCAGGCTCTGTCTCGTCAATTCCTATAAACAGTCTGCTTGTTCATCAGTACATAGTTTTTGCAATGCTTTTACACTACCAAACGTGCTGTTTTTTGAGCATCAGCGGCACATATATTTAGGGTTTCAAAATTTTTGCTGAGGTTATCTGAATGATTCAATACTAGCATTGAAAGTTGCATCCCATACACAAACTTGAGTGCATTAATTTATCGTTCAGTTCTTGCAACTCTTGCTCTTATATCAGTGTCTGATGTATTTTGTGGTTCGTTACTCCAAAGAAGAATCTAAAAAATTGGCCTATAATTTTCCAAGATAAAATAGAGTGCTTTGGCTCTTACAGTCTATCTGGTTGGACAGAATAATCTGAGCCTGGAAAACCCCTCTGTGTCAGAAGTTGCAGTATCAGTGGAAAGATTCAAGTTTTCAATTTTTAATTCTTATTGTTTTTTTTTTTTTGAATGCTGCTTGTTTGTTTTGGTGAATATTTAAATAGCTTTCTTAACTCATAAGCATCTTCAAGAGCCTCTCTCAGTCTTTTTTGACAGTGTCTCCAGCTGCTAAATTTTAAGCATGACAGTAGCAATGAATAAAAAAACATTTTGGGTTTGCTCATTTAATAATTGTTACAACCCCATTTCTTACTGCTGTCAGTAGAGCAACCATCATAACATTGGGCTTTGGCATCTTCCATGAAAAGACCCATTCTCAGAATACTATCTTTTAATGCAGTGGCAATATTTGCTGCATTTGGTTTTTCAAGAGGCATGAAACTGATTCAATGGCTGTTTGTGTGATTAACAGATCAGCATTGCTTGGTGTATGTTTGGTTCTAAGACTAGCTCCCTTTATCTTTAATAACATTCTAAAAACCACTGTTTATTCTGTAAGTTCATCAGAAACTTTTCTTTCTTTAAATTTAGTGCTGTATTCTCACTAAAATGCACAACTCTGCCAATTCGTCTGTTATTATGCCTAACATGAGTGCAGTCTTTTGTTGAATTGTTAGAATTGTACTCACCAATAACCGTTATTGTTTTTGTTTCTTAATGATATATGATAGAGTTTATATATCGTCTGTTGTTATGCCTAACATGAGTACAGTCTTTTGTCGAATTGTTAGAATTGTACTCACCAACAACCGTTATTGTTTTTGTTTCATAATGATATATGATAAATTTATATATCGTTGGCAAATGGTGTTGTATGTTGACAATTGCATCCCCTATTTCACCAGTTCAGAGATTAACAATCGGTTTGATTGGTACAAAAAGGATTTCTTGACATGATGTATGTCATCATTATCTTAGCATTGTTAAAATCTCTTTTTAATCTTGCTTGGGTTGATTCTTTGTGTTGTTTAAATGTTTCATAGTTTATTGCTGTCAGGAGCTGCCTCAAATATTTTATTTCAACAGATACTTGTGTGGAGAGAAGCCAAGTTGATCTTTTAAATCATCATTCCTCTTCCACGCGTCATCTCACCAGTTGTTTTTAGACTTCCCATTATCACCTAAAACAGTCAAAAATTTCAATATGTTATTTCAGCATGTTTTTTCACATTCAATAAAAAAAATATATAATGAATGAAAAAAAGACATTTTATCAACGAAGAGCGTCGTTAATTAATTTAATTTTTATGAAAATGTATACTGAATTTGAGATAAAACTCAACTTCAAATAAGTATATATTATATATCTGATCGGCTGTAAATAGGATTGGATCAGAAATTTGATACAGAATTGGCAATCTAATTGAGAGTAGGATACGTTACAATAAAAACTTTGAGGATTTAAAAATTATAATAATGTCAATTGGTATACCAGCGCAATTTAATTTTACCATTTAGTTTTAAAATATATTTGATTTAATTTCAATGAACTTTTTTATCACTGATGGTTTAGCATACCATATTAAATACAAAGTATAACCAATACTTAAAGTGTAAAAATGTACGAAATAAAATAATATCCATAGCAAGACCACCCGAGTATCGGTCACTTCTGTGAACAACATGTTGCCCTGATAAAAACTTCTCATGTAGATTTAAGTTTTTTCTGTGGTAGTTTAGACACATTGTCTATCCATATA
>JAUZNK010075081.1:0-13687 GCA_035046665.1 Euphysa ruthae | reverse complement strand
TGTGTATGTGTGTGTATAACACAAAGAATTTACTGTGGAGTCAGCAAAAAAAAATTCCTACCTCGCGTTAAGAGTTTTTCGCGTTAATGCCAAATGAGTTCCAGTTGCAAACTTCGCTGCGATTGGTTTTTTTGCTTTCATAAAAATCTTCAAAACGTCTTTTGACGCTAATTGCTTGAAGAATTGCATTGTTAAAAAATTTTGCAGCAATATTATAATTATTGGATATTTCCTTTTATTAATATTATTATTGTTTATTTATTATTTGACTTGATTGACTTGATTATTTATTAACCTTGGAGCACTCTTTTTAGTAGCAATATTTGTGTTTCATATGAGGAATTTTTTTCCTGTTTTCATTTTTTTTTTTTTTGTGATGTTATATGAAGTGACCACAATGGAAATATTTATTTGACAAACAATTTTGACTGACTGACTGACTGACTGGCTGACTGAGTGACTGACAACTTTTAATTGCGATATTATGCGCCCTGCCACCCAATTACGCCTCATTTGTATATCCGCCCACATTCACTATTTACAACTAAATTTGCTGACTAAATAACTAACGCTGAACAACTTTGAACTGTAATATTATGCGCCCTGTCACCCAATGACGCCACAAATGTATATCCGCCCACATTCACTATTTACAAAGATTTAAACCAATAAAATCGCTTATGAATTTAAAATATGGTAGTTAAATTTTATTTTTTACAATAAAAATTTTATAAAGATTTTATAAATCATGAATTAATTTAAATTTTAAACATAAAATGTTTTTTTTTTTAACATATAAATATAAATTATTTTTTAAAAAATTCCGTTTTGGTTGTTATTTATCAACTTTTTGTAGTTATTTACCCCCGTGTTTAAGATTTTTGTTATCATTAATAATTTAGAGCGTCAAATTATTAGGATTCTCAAATTGCAAATATTTCTTCCCTAATTCTTGGACCCAGTTACAGCCTTCTGCCTCACTTCCCTTTTCTCATCAACTCCAGCTGTCTACAACCACTCACATGAAAAGAATAACAAAGATTTGTCAAGGAAACTACCAAGATGTGGTGTTTCGTTTCAGAACCGAACGGGACGATCCACGAGCTTATATTGCCCAAAGGAAGCCGTGGGACAGATTGTCTGAATACCGTAAGTTAACTTTTGAATATTTAGCTATGGTACATTTTTCGAGAAGACAGGCACTTTTAGAACAACACTCGTTGAAAAGTTTGAAAATTTTGGTTTTCAGATATATACTAAAACTCCAAATATTTATAGCAATTTCCAATTTAAAAGGTCTTACATTCAGAAAATGTGTCTATAAACATCTTTTTTAAACCACCCTTGTCATCCAGAAATATGATTATTTGGCTATTCTTTTTAGTAACCATTTATCACAAGATGATTATTATTCCTTGTAAATTTTTCTAGCAAATTTTTGTTGGTTTCGTCTGCTGAATAACTATTATTGGATATAGCTATCTAGTTTTATATTTCACTGGAAATATTAGTCACTGGAAGTCCATCCATGTAACAATTTTAATCGCAAAGGCTGCACTTCTCTGAAATATTCGGCTGTAAAAAAATATTTTCAAATTGGACAATTTTTGATATTTTTTTGGTTGGGTTTCAATGCAATATGACAAGTTTTACCCCTACACACACTCACTTGTGTCCCCACTTTCATGTCAAATATTTTAAGAGATTTTGACAGAAAAATTAAAGAAATTTGAGATTTCAAACAGTCATAACTATTGAACCTTAAGATGCTATTGAGAAATGAGACCTTTTTATTTGGAAATGGCATAATTTAATCTTTCATTTGATATCCAAAACTTTGTTGTGAATTACTGTTTTAAAAAAGGTTTGGCATCCCTAGTCCAAGGCAGATGATTTTCAAAATCAGTTGCCCAAGAGAGTGCATATATTATCTCATATTATAATACAAATTTGAATTCTAAATTAATAAGTGTTATGATATGAATTTTGAATTTTTTTGAATTTAGAAGTTATGAATTTTTTTTTTAACGTAGGTTATGGAATTATTGATATGCAGCTTATATTGATTTATGTCAATTTTTACATAAGACATGACAAAATGATTTTAAAATATTTAGTTTCCAGAAAAAGGAAAAAAATAGTAAGAATTGATTTTCCATTGCATTTTCTCACGAAGTAAAATTATAAAGTGATTTCTTCTCCTTCTTGTACAGTTTTATGTCCATTTTTCATTCTAGTATGGGTTAGACAGTAAAGTTGTACCATCATATGAGTTTGGCATGATTTTAATGGGCCGGATCCCCTTCCTATCAACCGACCTGTTTTACAGATGAAGGAAACTAGATGTTTTTATTCTGAAACCATCATTAGGAAAGTTGCCAAGCAAGGCTGAAGACCCTAACCTACATGGCCATGAGACATGGTTTTCCCCCGCCGGATTTCAACCCAGAGATTTTGAGACCACGGCAAAATTACACAAGTTTTATGAAATAAATGCAATAGTTATATAAATGTGTTGTTTTTATTTATTACAGTAATTTTTCATTTTTTTTATAATGAAATTCTGCAAATAGTTTGGGTGCTATCAAAACAGCCTTGGAAATTTACTGCATTAATATTGCAAATTCAATGTTTTCATGTGATACTTAAATTTGTAGATTGCATCAAGAATTCATCTTGTTGAAAAGGATTACTTTGGGTTACGTTACACAAACCCCTCAAATGGAAATGAATCGTGGCTGAACTTACGTAACAAACTATCTGATCAGCTAAATAAAAGCAGTACTCCTCATCGAATTCAGTTGATGGTAAAATATTTTGTAAATGTGCAAGAACTTCAGCAAACAATTACGAGGTAAAAATTATTTTAAAATATTTGATAAAATATTTTGGCTATGTTTTATGCTAGCTCATTCTTCTAATACTTACTTTTTTTTTAAGAAAGCGCTATTTTGTGTCATATTTATTTTGACATCTATAATTTTATATGAAGTTAAAGAACGGATATAAATATGTCATTTGAAGAGATTCTTCAAATTTTTGATATTTTAAAATAAGCCACTAAAAGCTTCACTGGGAATTCCTGTTTGCCCAAAATCAGGCCAAACCAAGATAAATCTATCCAAAAATAGACAACCGTCTTTTTCAAGAAAATCATATTTTTAAGTTTTTTTTCATGAATTTAAAGTATTTTAGTAGATATAGAATGAATCATTTCAAGCTTTACATTAATTTCCTGTTAGCTTAAAATGGGGTAAATTGGGCCCAAAAATGACTGGTTTGTCCTTTTCAAAAGAATCTGTTGTCAAATATTCATGAATTTATAAAAAGAATATTTTGTTGTCTTTTACAAAAAACCATTTGTTCAATATTTAATCTTTTATATGAAGTTAAAGGATTTTGTTTTCGGGGGTCCGGTGTAAACCTACTTGTTATTATTATTTTTTAATTTAATAGAGATTTTAATTTTTACACAAACCAATAAAATGTATTGCTTGTTAAATAATTATCTTTGGAATAAAAACCTTTTTTTTTAAGTTTTGTTATTTTCAGGGACTTGTACTATTCAACTTTAACAAACCATATAAGTCGTGGAAAAATTAACATGAAAAATATCAATGAACTGACTGTAGCTCAAATATATGCACATGTAGCACAAGTTGACGTGGGAGACTTTAATGCAGAAGCTTTACCAGAATACCCATCTCTTTTGAAGTTGGACATAAAATGGAGCTCATCCTTACAAAAAATGACAGAGACAGAACACTTGAAATTAGATCTAGTGACTTCTTCTCAAGCTAAAATTGAATTTATAAAGATTGTAAGCCAGTTTGAAATATATGGTGTTGAATCTTTTCATGTTCATTCAAATACAGAAAAACCAGAAGAATTGACCTTATCGGTACGCCATGATGGTTTACGGGTGTATAGGTCAGAATCATGTAAGGTGAAAAATACGGAAACTTCAAACCTATTGAACTTGTAAGTAAAATTATACTCTTTTCAATCAAAATCCTTTTCTTTTTCAATTAAAAGAAAATTTTGAAAAGTTGTGTTTACTTTAAAGGACTATTAAATACTTTATTATTTTATGTATTACAAAATTTAATCATCCAAGCCATGATTAACCTAAAAACAATAAAATGTTCAATTGACTGTATTTTTATCAATTATCATATGTCTTCATTGTCTTCTTATCCACTACACTACTAGTGGTCAGATCACAAGAAAAAATATTTTTATGCTGTTTTAGTTTTTGCAGAATTAATGATAAGTGTTTGTCAACAAATTTGAAAGTTACTATGAAGTTACTTAACACTCTTCTCTATTTGCTTTACAGTCATAAAGTTACCCAATATAACCTTTCGTTTTTGAGTGTATTTAATTATTAGCATTCAGTTATTAAACTATTAATCAAAGCTTAATATGCTTGGGGAATACTTTATTGTTTGTTTTGTTAGTTAAAATTCTAAAAATTTCATTTTAGCATTGCGTATGATGCAATATCTACAGTTTCTTATAAAGGAAAACGGTTTACTATAGTTCATGGTGACAGCAAAAATGATCATATTCACTCAAGTTTTATTCTAAAACGCAACTCAGCTGCTATTAGTTTATTTCGAACTTTTACTGAATACCATTCTTTTTTCCAATGCAACACTGTAAAAAGTTCAGTTATTGAAAAATGCAGTAGAAATTCATTTGGAAAAGTTGTGTCGTTCTTCTTTCCTAATACAAAAAAAGGAAAACTATTTTTATTTGATGTTATGTGTACACGAAGGCAGGCTTATAATCAAGCTTGGTCGGTATTACACGCACCAGATAAAAAACGTCAGTCAGCTTTTTACCAAAGTGAACGCACTTTTAATAGAAAAAGCGTATATAGCTTAAATCCAACAGATGATAGTTGTGCAGAACATAGCAATTCAAAAAGCCTAGTTGATTCCTGTTTAAGTGTGCGTTTTGTTAGTGATGAGACAAATGATTTATCACGTAAGGAAAAAGGAAAATCTTTGGTATCAGAGGCAAAGGATATTGATAGCCTCTCTTTAGAGGAGTTACGTGATACTGTAACAGATTTGATTGAGAAAAGAATGTGCCAGGTTTGCATGGATGAGGAGGTGACAACAGCATTTTGTCCATGTGGGCATGTTGTTTGCTGTACTGACTGTGCAAGTGTGTGCAGAGAATGCCCACTCTGTCGCACACAAGTCACTTATGCTCAAAGAGTATTTTTTACTTAAACTATTTTAATGCGCCAAAACTTTTTGAATTTAAAAATCCTTTTTGGTTTCTTTATTAATGTTTTTATATTTTAGCTTTTTTTTTCTTGTTTTATGTTTGGGTAGAGAATTTTTTATTAAAATATGTAAATAATATATGGTGGTACTATATGTACATATTATTTATTTTTGTCTTTGTTATGTTATAGCCTTGTTGGATAAATAATATATTATTTGTGGTTCGATTGTTCCATATTTTATTATTACATCATGAGATTGCATCAGCTGAAATCATTTAATTATTCAAAAGTTAGCCATTAATAGATAATGAATCACCTTGATTCAAACATGAATTTTCATTTTGAAATTGATCATCTTGAATCAAACTTGTCATAATCGTTAGAAAGTATTTCTGTGGTAAACATTCAGCAACAGCTGTTTTCCTTCTTAGCCCAGATATATTCTTCAATATTTTAGTACAATCTAGCTAGTTAACTTTAAAATATTTTTTTTACAAAGCAAGCAACTATTGAATTAAAAAACTATTTTGATTAAATATGACTGTCTGTTCCTTATTTTTAGGTTTTCGTAGCAACTGGCTAAAAATTTCATTACAAATATTTTCCAAGAGTTTGATTGGTATCTGTTTAAATTTAAATTGGTTTAAATTTTATAAGTTTATAAACTATAGCCAATCACAGTAAAGGTGAATTCACTTGATTTTCTATTTATTTATTTAGTTTAGTCATATTATCCATAAGGAAAAAAAACTTTTTTTGAGAGAAGCGCTTTTTTTTTTTTATTATTCCAAAACCTGAAAACTACATACTATTCCTATCTGCTACTTCATTATTTGAGTTATAATGCAAATGCCTATAAAAATGCAGGTGGTATCACAGACAAGTTTCATTATAACATTTTTCATTATAAGATGTTTAAAAGCTAAACTTTTACATGAGCACATTTGTTATTAATGTCATTATTTGATTGTGGAGATTTTTGTATAATTTATTTTCAAATAATGAATGCGCAAATAATTGTTATATTTAAATTTTATGAAGTTTTGACACCCAAATCACAAAGACTTTTTAATTTTAATATTTTTTATTTAAACGAAGAAAAACCTTCGCTTGGCATTTGTTATTATATTTTATCAAAGTCAAATTGTTTCTTCACTTTATAACAACATCTTATTCAAAATTTAATCACCTTTCGAAGTATAAAATATCGATCATTTTGTAGTTGTTTTTTGTTTGTTTTTTTAATTGATCCGTTAAATGTATTGCGAATTTTTTGATTTCACTACATATTTATGCAATGAGTTTTATTATTGCATATTACACATAAAATACCTTGTTGTCATGAGCTTTTGCATGCAAAAACTTTCAGCGACTTGAACCAAGTTTATAAATAAATTTTGCGATCTATATCTACTCTATAGCAATGTTCTGCTTTCATATCCAACTTTTGTATTTTTTAAATTGATTACTGGATGTTTGGAAAGTATTTGATTGGTAGATAGATTACTGTATTTTTTGCAAAAAAGGTTATGACAATATGGCAGTTTCTTGTTCATTTACCATAGGACATAGGAATTGCTTTTTATATATTTTAATGTAGATATCATATGATGCCACTGCTTCTCACTCGCAGAGTTACTTCCTCACAAACACCAAGTTATTCTTTATTAGCTCGTTTTTAATGTAATTGGAGTTTTTTAAAACTTGGAGTTTTAAACGAACCGAATGTTTGTAACGGCACATAAAATATTTTCGGCACTTGTTATGAGAGGGTTTAGATTATGCTTTGGAAATTCTTAATCTGTATTAATGACTTAGTTGTTTATTTTGTCAATACGTTATAAATTCTTTTCGTCAAAGCTTTTTGTGCAGTATGTAATGATTTTACTTAAACCTTTTAAAGCAATAATACTATTTTTTTATGCTTGTGCGATTTTTAGACAGTTAATTGGCTGGCGCAAAAAATTGAAAACTGTTAATATAGAAAAGGTTTTTTCTATCTTTAGGCAAAGCAAACTTAGATTTAAAAATAGTTTAAGATGAAAAATGCGTTTTAATTACAGTAAGTTTGCATTCAATTTTAATAATGATGGTTGAAATTTTTTTACACTTTTTAGATAGAATATACATTTTTCTATGAACCCTTCCATATCTTTCTTGTAGCTAAATGTAATTTAGTTAATTGTAATATATTATAAATAGCGATTTAGGGTTTAGCCATCGGCTTGACCTGATTTAAAAGATAAAAATATAAAACATGGTATTTAGTGAATAGATTGAATATTATTTTTATTGTTGGGTTTTTGTTTTCAACAACATTTGTTTTAAATTTCTCATAACAAACGAATTTTGTTTCGCCAAGTAAATTAAAGGGGCAATCTATGTGCGGCAAGGTTAAGGAAGATTTGAATCGCGTTTCATAAGATTTCTAAGAATTCCAAAAACAAAAAAAATAATTTATTAATAAAGCGAACGAAAATCATGATCTTTAATTGATAAAATGGAGAATTCACCCTGACTATCACTACCGTACTTAATTTCTCAACTCTCAAACAGATTGAATCCCTGATTACTCTGCAGAAAATAGTAAACAGCCAAGATGTGGAATTTTTCATCGATTTTTTTTTGTTTGCGAGCCAAACATAAACAAAATTATACGTCGATACATATTTAACTTTAACCTTTATAGTTTCTGTTTTAAAGCAGGTTTAAAAGTTTTTTCTGTTCCACAACAGTAGTGCTAGCCCTGCGTTCCACCATACCAATGATTTTTGTAAATAAGTACCAATATCTTGAGCTTAACCTTAGTGTTGGGTTTTTTATGATAAATTTTTTAAGTCTTAAAATCGATATATAAAGGTTTGAAAAAATGGCAAGCCAAAGTTAAAAATGGTAAATGTTATTTGATGAAAGGAGAAAACTGCAACAGAATTCAACAAATAACAAATTTTCTTACGCTACCAGTGATTAATATACAATAAATAGCTGTAGCTAATTAGAAATAAATTATCTGTCGACAGTACTGAAATTACTTTTGGTTTGGTTTTGATCTATTGGAAGAATCGTTTATTCAAAAAAAAAAATAGGTTTTATGGCATATCGTTTAAATATAGTGCAATTTTGTTTTTAATTAAAAATATATTGCAAATAAACTTATTGTCTTATAATAACTTACAGTTATGTTTAATTACACGAAATTAAATATTAAAACTATAGATGCTTAAGAATGTTCGAATGGAATATTTATGATTTTTTACTTAAATAAAATTCTCTGTGGACGGTATTGAAATTAATTTTGATCTGGTAACTATTGCCTCGATTGAATTATTCTCTACTGTTAAAATATGATTAATAAAGAACTGGGAAGGCGAGACAAAAAACAAAGGCACAAATTTTCTGAGGAGTCAGCAACTTCCTTACTATACAGAACTTTTTGCGTTACTGCGAAATTGAACTTGATGCGCTTACTTATTTGCTTTCGCAATTAGATCTATGACTCATAGCTCGCTGGCCTAGACTTAATGGAATTAGAGAACTATCTTTCACGATTTTTGTTACAAATTTTATTTTATTCAAGAAAAATTATACAGGAAAGTGTTAGTGTTCGGTTTTTATAATTCAGATTTGTTTCTAAAATATTGTCCATGGAATTTGCCAAGAATATCTTTTCATTAGCAATTCAACAAATTTTTGGTCAATCTAGACTTCGGGCTCCTACTTTAGAAATCACCAACCACGATGGTTTGATATTTAACTATAAATGACTTAATTCTGTTTGTACTGCACTATCTGCAATCGTGTACATACAAATTGGGACAAAGCGAACTTCTGATTTTCTTCTCCCTCTATTTAATGTTGCGTAACAACACACTTTCTGTCGCTGAATTAATCAGACGACAGGTGATGATATTTAAATCGAGGTATTATACGTATTTATTTGTAATATATCAAAAAGTTAAAATCATTGTCTAATTGTATGTTATCGTAAGTAGGTTGTTTCGTAACTAGGATTTAACGTCCTTCTTTATCATTGATTGCTAAGTAATATTTAATATAAGTAAATAATCTCATAGATTTATGAGAAAATATTGTATAGGTATTAATGATTATAAAATAGTTAAGCTGGGATTATAACTATTATAAAAGCTACGGAATTGATAAATCTCCTTTCAATAAAAATATTGTCACATGACCGCCATACACACCAGGCTGTCAAATCATTATAATTGTAATGAAATTAGTTTAACTCTGTCACAGGGGCAGGATTTTGAAAAGCTTTGAAAGTGTTGTCTTTGCCTTATTTTGCATAAAATTTGATTTGGAGTAAAAAAAAAAACAAGACAGCGTACAACTTACCAGAAGATATAAGTGTTAATTCCGACTAATATTCTGTAAATGAGACTGAATAAACTTGGTATTTATGATAATTGTTCAAGCTCTTTAATATACCAATTAGTTTTCATAGATTTAAAGATCTATAAATAAATAATTTTCTAAATTATTGCCTTTACAATATTTTGATTATTTCTTTTTTTCTGTGCTTACGTTGTTAATGTAAACTCGTTAAGAAATAGCTAAATAAAGTATTTAATTACTCAGTGTATCACTGAATTGCAATTGTTTACGAAATCAGTTATTTTAATGTGATGTGTCATATTGCTATTTTACAGCTCGCCATTCAAAGTTCGCGCAGTTTCTAACTAAAACTTTTATAGTTTTTGTAACGTTCATCTTCATGATTATGATAGTTTGTTTAGATAGAATAGATTTTTGTTTTCATCGTAAATGATGGATTAGGAGTCATCCCAACGCGAATTTACTTTACATTATGTTGATAAAGATTAATAAACTATTACGTAAAATATTTTTAAGATCTTTATTTGATTACAGTACTTTGCACCTCAAATTATATTTTTTGTTGTGTAAGAATTTTTAAGTAGTTTCCTATTTTCCGAATTTAAGAAACTTTGATAACTGAAATTATCTATTTTAAACTTCCCACCAGGTTCACTGTTTGTTTTGCTCGTCAAACATAAATTTATTTTTGCAAACTGAGCCGTAATCAAGGAGGATTGCTCTGCAACCATTGTAATGATTATATTACATTAAAGATGTAAAACTAAAAGCTATTAGAAAATATTAACGTCTTTGGCTCAACTATTTACTTAATCGTAGAATACTATTTGTTATAACACACTGACATCAAAAGTTAAAGTTTCTTATAAAATAATCTGCCTGATTAAAATCCGTATATGCAACAAAATGGTTTATTTGAAGGGGAGAAAGAGATGTGAAGGATGCAAGAAAAACTTTTTCCAATTTGATTCTGGATGACAGGAATTTTGATGCGCATTAATGTCATTCCATTACTTGCTAACAAAGATCTGTATTTGCTATCTGCACTTTTTAAAGAGAATTATCTGGTATTTAAAAGTTGAATTTCTTTTAATATTAAAACTGAGAACAGAAGTTTTGCAGCAGATATATATGTAAATTAATTTTCTTTCTATTGTTATTCAAGTTTTTAAAATAATTGGACTACAAGTAAAAATTAGACCGGCCAGAATACTTGTAATTTGGACTATTAAATCTTCATTGATCTAGGAGTTAAGTGTTTGCAGCAGTTGTTTGATGAAATGTTTGCTATAATAACTGCATGTCTCTCAAGCAGAGCTTAAAATTCAGAGATGAGCATAAATAGCCTGCTTAGTGGTATGCGACAAACAATAATTTTTTAGTATGAACTAAAACATAGCAAAGTAATACCAATAACAGCAGAAAGTATCCTAAACAACCTGCAGACTTTAAATAACGGCCATGTTGCTTATAACAAAAAGAAAGTAGTTCAGTAAAAAATGTTTCGTCCACTTGACCATTTTTTTCTGAAACATATCCACTAACATATCCACTATCTTTCCAAGTTGTCAAATATACCAGCCCCTTTTTGAGATAGTTCATAGATGCAAAAGCTGCATTGATACCCAGTAATACTTCCCAATGTTGACACCCAGTCGCAAATAATAACGAGGAGAACTTAATACTCAACTTTACGATTAGTTGTGGAGCATTTAAAAATAAGCCCAAGTAAAATTTATTTATGACTTGTAGCCAACAGATGTTTGCACAAGGTTAATAATCCATAACGGAATGTAAGGAAGCAGTAATACCATATGTAAACTTTCATGTTGTAGCATGTCATGTTATAGCATATCATGTTAGAGCATGTCATGTTATTGCATGTCATGTTATATAGTATGTCATAATAAAATGTGTCATGTTATAGCATGTCATGTTATAGCATGTTATGTTACAGCATGTCATGTTATAACATAACATGACATGCTATGATTTAATGTATCATGTTTCGATGCTTTTATAAAATTTTAAGCCCATGCTGAGCGAACAAATGTTAGTCATTTAATATTGAATGCCGAGCGTTTAAAACCTCCGCGTTTCTAGAACGGAAATTTAATTTTCACGGAAAGATTTCAGAACTATTTTTTTTTTTTAATGAGGTTACAAAATTTCTCCTTCATTTACAATACTTTGCCTAATAGAATATCTATTTTAAATTTATTCATAACTAATTGTCTGTTATAACCTCTCTAACTTATTCAATTTCTATTATTTCGTCGACATGAAACATTTTAAGATTTATCAAAGTGTAATATGGAAATTATTAGATTACATTAGTATCTATTAAGAATTATCAAATTGTAGTATTCATTTTAGAGTTATTAACTGTATCATGGACCATTTTATTAATTAATTGATAGAGAATCATTAGAAATTTAGTATCATAATAGTATGAATGAAGGGATGAATTGAGAAATAGGTAATTATGTCAAAACCAATCATTGACAGATCGTTTATACAAAAAATTAAGAAAGCAAAACAACCTATTATCAGAAATGTAGCTAATGTCAATGTAGTGTTCTTCAACGGTCACACAGACTGAAACATGGCACCAAAAATTAGGTATTGAAATATTTCTTGTAAAAATAATAAAAAATAAATATATATTTTTTCAGATTTTTAATAAATATGTTTTTTCGTCCAAGGTGAAGTCTTTCTTGAATTATATATAATTTTGAGACTTATGGAATTCCAGTACCTACAATACTATACTATATGCAAGTCATCAATTTGTGGTATGAAACGTTTTGAGAATTTCTAAACTGTGAGTTATTAAGTTCTAGTATCAACCATTTTGAGGGCCATTAAATTGTAAGATGAAATGCCACCAGATGAAATACCACCTCTAAATTTCAATATTTTGGAAAAAATTATTTTAAGCTATTATTATTTAGAATTTAATGAGGAATTGAAATCAGAAAAAAAAAATTAAAAAAAAAAAATCCGCTCTTTTAATAGTTACATTTTCTTCCGACACCGTAATTTTGGGAATCCTAGCAATGCCCTTAGCAACCGATCACTATACTTGATATCCTTTTTATTTGGGTAATTTGGTTCTATTTTTTCGTATCTTATTGTCTTTGCTTTTCTCTTGAAATTTCGGTTTATTTCACATCCCTTGAAACCACATTTATTTATTATTATTATTTAATTCTCCGTAGAAGTCTGATGTAGTCTGTAGGTTGGCATTATGGTGTTGGTTGGTTATGGAATTTCTAGTCTGCTATTTGTATAATAATTTATTGCCTCTTCCACTTTTTTTACAAGCTGTAATAAGAGTTGAGAAACTGTTATTCTAAAACTAAGTATGTTTGTGTTTTAGCGTAATATATATCTATACTTTATATACAAGCTACAAAGAAAACGAAAACACAAACCCTGCGTCGTGGGTAAAAATAATTGTTATGGGCAAACCAAAGGGTATAATAAAGAAGTTCGTGGTTAAAGGCAATAATTTAGAGACAGAAAAAACAAGAATGTCGCAGATGAAGAGAATGTGTCACCAACACCACCCTTTAAGAAAGTTACACTAGTTGTTGTTGATACAGCTCAACGACAGACGATGGGAAATTTTTTTAATGTTTATTGTCTTTAATGTCTTTTTTCTCAGTTTCCGATTTTTCAACATGGATTCCCGAATATCTCCAGATTGGCTTAAGCTAGCATTGTGAAATTTTCAGAACAAATTCTTTGTAGCGATAACAACAAACTGTACCTTTTTTTATATTCATAAAAATCTACAAAAAAAATAATTTGATTTTTAAATCAGTATTTTTTCTTGAAAAAAATGCCCGATTGAGTATGTGAAGTATCTGATCAGGTTCGGGTATATTAAAAAATAGGCACAGCTTGTAGCTATATGTAATGCCTACTGGCTGTAACAATTTTGAAGTATTTATCATTTTTAGTTATTGGAATATTAGGGAATTTCTGAGATTATGTAAATTTAGTATCTGCCATTTTTAGCTGTTGTCATGGAAATGGAAAAAAAATTATATATTTTTCAATTTCAATTTCTTATCAATATAT
>JAUZNK010075070.1:0-13687 GCA_035046665.1 Euphysa ruthae | reverse complement strand
CATACATACATACATACATACATACATACATACATACATACATACATACATACAATATACATACATACATAAATATATATATATACATATACACACACACACACGCGCACATACGGACGCACGCACACACGCACGCACATACACAGGTAAATTAAACTAATCATGATCCGGTCGACTTGAAATTTCAAATTACTAAGAATATTTTTTTTTTACTAATTACTGAGAACAATAAATCACAAATGGAAAATATTAATTTCAGGAGGGATTCGGTCTTGTGTTTATTTAAATTCAATTTTAAAATAATTTAAGCAAAACCGCGAAATACCAAACATGTATTCACCTTAGAAAATACCTGTAATATATTTACATGCATTCAAGCGGCGCCTTTTTCAGCTCCAGACTTCTTCATAACATTTTTAATTATCACTGCTATTATAATTATGGTAGTGTGAACTAACTGTAAATTCCAGGAAATGTTGAAACGAATTTATCGTAGCACAAATGAGTTTTTAATTGAGCCGCTACAATGTAAATCACTGACGTAGCTATTCTGTATATATAATCATAATTATCATTCATTCATTTATCCCTATATTTCATGAAACTTATAGGTTAACCCTATTAGGTTAACAATCTTTTAAACTGTCAAACATTTTATGACCCTAAATTATGAAGCACTTAGGGAAAACTGCTAATACGCTCCTTAACAAATTCGAAAAAGAGCCCTGCTCGTCATTTTATTAATTTGTTTACACAATTTATAGACATAGATAGGAACTGATTCAAGATTTCAAGATATTACATGATAATGGCACATTAGATTGGATTTGGCATGTTTTGTTAATTTTGGTGTACTTAGGGAAAACTGCTAATACACTCCTTATCTTAAATTCAAAAGATACCCCTACAGTTTATTTTAAATTACATTTTAATGAACAGGCATAACCACTTTCTAAACAAAATTAAAATTTATGACTAGACTCAGTAAAACAGTTCACTATGAAAATGGCTCTTATGATTTTGAAGTTAAAACAAGGTATCATGTCTTTATGAATATTGGCTTCCAACATTGTAAAATTTGCCCAAAAAGTAGCTGCCAGTCACTATAACTAACAGGCTAAATTTCAATGTTGACTGGTACGAAGGGAAATGCTTAACTATTAATTACCTATCAATTTTATTTTTTGAAAGTTTTAAATGTCTCTAAAAACTTATGATATGTCCAAACACTATAAGCACTATTTGACTGGCAAAAATTGTAGCCAGGAGAGACAATCAAACTTTACTGACACAAGCACAAGTCATGTAATATGATAAGCAACCCTGAGAAAACTGCTTCATGATATTCACTAGGTTTAAACAAAAAAAAATTAATTATCTTTCCATGTCCACGCTATTACAGTGTTATCACTGCCTCCAGTAACAAGTAGTTCATCTTGAGCATATGAGCTACATACATCGCCAATGTGCGCTTCAAATCTATCAAGCAGAGTAGAAGATCTATCGGGTGAGTATGAACGTATGTTGCCATTTTGTAAGCCAACAAGCATACTGCCAGAGAAATTGCATATACTTGTTAGTTTATTAAGATCAAATAACTGTGTAGAATTCAAAAGAGTGAAATCATCACCAGTCATGTCAAATATTACTAATGAACTACATTTTCCACCTACTCTTAGATAATTAAACCCTTGTTCGAGTGAGTTATTCATACATAATATCGGTGTGTCAAGATGTAACCTTTTAAATAACTTTCCAGCACGCACATCATAAATTCCAACTGTTTGATCTTCGCTGCCAGATATAATGAACTTATTTGTGACATTAACACAAATAACAGGTCTACGGTGATGACAAGAAGATATAACTGTTGACTCAGACCGTGGATCGAATACTCGTATTGCTTTATCGTAACAACTGGTTGTGTAAACATTGTCATGGCATTTTATATCTAGAACAGCAGCAGGGTGGTAATCGTAGGTGTTAATCTCTTTCATTTCGTTTAGATCCCATAACTTTACAGATTTATCCCAAGAGCAAGTCACAATTTGATTAGAACGGTTTATATCACTATCTATTGCCCAAATCCATCCCTAAAAAAAAACAAGATAAAATTTTAACACGAAGTAAAATTTATAACAAAGTTTATTTTTCCAAATCCATCCCTAATAATCAAATGTGAAGAATTCATGCAAAAAAACCTGTTTAATAAACCTTCTTTTTAAAATATTTAAAGCTTTTTGAAGATTGTCATTTTTTAAAAATTTATAACAAGAGTCGGCTAAAAAACCATCTTGGTAACGATTTTTCCTGTTTACTTGGTTTTTCAAAACCACTAACTAAAATGAGTAAAAAAGTAGCAACTTGAAAATTTCCACAAAAAGTTGTGATTCCGCTTATATCCCCCTTATATTTTTTATAATTTATGTGTTTTATAGTTTATATCAAGAGTAAATGTTTATTTATGAGTCAGGAATTTGTAAATTATAACTAAAGAGATCCCCAACCACTTTTACATGCTTGACTTAGATTAAAGTCAATCTGAAATATGATAATACACTTTTCATTTTTTTTTTTCTGGATAAATTTTGCGAAAGTCAAAATGATTAAGCATAGCAAAATGATTGAGCATAGCATGATGACATCACAGTGTTTTGAAAAAATTTTAAAATAGCATTTCCAATTAGAACTCAATAAATTTTCTTTCATACGTAAAGGTCCGATTAATTTTTTAAGTTATTTTACAGATCAAAAACTTTAAAATTTTTCAAATACAATCATAAAAATATATCTTTCGTAGTCTTTTTCTACAGAAAAAAAATCATAAATCCATTTCGAAAGGACTTTATTCTGAGCCAAATATATAAAACTGCAGGGAATACTTTAAAAACATTTCTAAAAAAAAAATTAAATACATACATGACTGATTTTAATGCAATCAATTTTAGATTCTCCAAGATAGAAATTTTCAATCAGTTATAATTGGGAAATAAATCGGTTCCATAAAATAAATCAATTAGTAAAGAAAATGTAAATAACCGTTATTTTGTAAAATTTACAATAATTGCATCATAGGGTCATGAATTTGATCTTAATATATTTCCCGTATTAGAAGGTGGAAAATATCTATTGCTTAGCCGCTTTTCAAATTTTTGCGACATGGGAAAAATGGTGAAAACTTGATGTATTCAGTTAATATATTCAGAAATTAGAAAAGAAATTTAACATTTCAAGCTTTTACCACCCTACCCATTATTTCATTTCTTACAGACCTTAAATATCTTATCATATCAAAAAAGTTGGTTGTAAGATCATAATTTTCAATTTTTTATAGATATCTTAAATCCATTTTGAAGTTAGAACCTGCATTCGATTAAATTCCTACGCTCTAACCTTGTCAGAGAAAAAAGTAACACACACTAAACAAATCATTAATCTAATAGAGTCAATTATTAACATTTCTGATAGCAAACTTATTAAAAATTTATACAAGGAATTTACAACACACTGAGATTAACAGCCCAATTCTACAGCAAACTATACTAGCAAACTTTATTACACCAAAAGAAAAGTGCACACAATCAGGATGAACTGTAAATAGATTATCAGAACATAGTGGATTTCTTTTTAATTTGTCTAAAAGATATTCAAGGGAATTTTTTTTTTTTAGAATTTGGAAATAGCTTAAGGTTTAATACATCCGATCATTAAATTTTGTTATCATTTTAAGGAAAATACTCTTTGAACATTAGAAGACTAGAATGACTTTTCTGTAAACATTTAAAATAAGAATCAGAACAGTTTGTCACTTTTCCTCTGAAAAATATTTTACATTACTGAGCAGGTGGGTTGGCTAAATAAGTTGCTTTCTACATAACTAAATAAACAATAATGTTTTTCAATACTCTCCTTTACTGTAACTGCCCTTCTTAAAGCCCACAATTTTACAAGACCATGTTTTTACCACGTATTAGACAAAATAAATAAAAACAACATCGTAACATCAATTTCGATAAAAACTATTTGCATAACTGTATAAAACTTCTATCTACATGCACTCATTTGAAACATTTTTCATTGTTTGAATAGCAATGTTTTTTATGTACCTGTCTTCTATTTCCAAACTGCATTAAAATCAAAAATATTGATCTCATCCTATTCATGATATTCATTATTAAAGCAACATAAATACTTACACCAAAATGGTATACAAAAGCAGTAAAAAAAATATCATTAATAAGTTCCCACCCTTGAGTAACCCTCTCTCTTAAATCTCATTTTTTAAAGGAAACCCCTAGGAGCTTATTCGATCATATACAATAGTAATCACAGATATAATTATCAATTTAGGAATACTTTTTAAAATAAAAATTTATGACGAGGCAAAACTATTCTATTTTTATAAATTATAATTGCTAAATACTAAATATTTAATAACAATACTAAATTATTATTGGGTATAATACGCATACACCATTTCGACAAAAAAAAAATACTAATAAGTACCTTTTTCCAACAGTCGGTCGGTTATACCAAACAGATGATCTTCATGAATAACTTAATTTAAGAATGGTAATAATAATTTATATTCATTAAATTTAATTTCATTCTCAACATAGATTTGTCTCAACATGAAAGCGCAGATCTATGGTTAGGAGTGTTTGACAACACCAAAAGAATTAACTTTTTCATGTGAGTGGGAAGGAACCTTGTTGTGGTTCACATGCTTATTTAACATTAATTAATAGAAAATCTGTTATTTAGTTTTATTACTGCTACCTTCCTTGTTTGTTTATTTAGTGAATTGATTGTTATGCAAGAAAGCATCCTACTGTTTGCACAAAAAATCATTGTACTTTGTTTAGATAATATATTTAATAATATAAAATATAAGAAAACTAAAAGCTGAGTAGGATTTTTGTTTTTTCTTTTCTTTACCCTTACATTCAAATTAATAATTATTTGTAAATTTACCAATCATAGCCAATCTAGACATCCACAAATCAAAAAATTTTCTGGTATGCCCAACCATGGTTAGCGTGCATGGGCATAGGAAGGGTGGGAAGTGAAGGGCAGAGGGGTGCTAAATATGATAAAGATTTTGACTTACTTAAAAATTATCCTAGACCCGAGCCTGACATGCACTATTCTATTTTCATCAACACCTAACAAAATAAACCTTCTTCGATGGGCAATAAATATATTTCAGAACAAGCTTTATGGCTCATTAAAAAGCATAATTGGCAAAAACTCTAAAAACTTACCAAAATGTTGAGGTTGTAATATTATTAATAATATTAGTAGTGTTTCCTTTTTTTAGATAATTTGATCTAAAACTTTGAGTTTACTATATATGATTTTCTCTAGTATTGAGCTATGTAGATCAGCTGGATGAATTTTATTCTTTTTCTAACAACCAGTGTGTACAGCTGGTGAGTCCTAACAAGGAAGAAACGTGTGTTGTACTCTGGTTAGGATTGACATTTCTCAAAACTCCACATTTTTAAATTTTGTAATTATGCGCTCATGAATTCAGGAAAAATTCAGACATATCCTAAAATTTATGTATTTCCATTGGTTAAATTTTAATGCTCTTTTGACTTTCTATGATAATTGTTTTAAACATGAAGATGCAATTTTT
The DNA here is from genome assembly GCA_035046665.1 of Euphysa ruthae. NCBI lineage: Eukaryota > Metazoa > Cnidaria > Hydrozoa > Anthoathecata > Corymorphidae > Euphysa > Euphysa ruthae. The sequence continues at coordinate 8,046 of JAUZNK010075070.1, read as the reverse complement.
GTATTGCCTTTCCTGTTTAGAATACAGATCTATATGTGCATTGGTTTCATGTTTTAAAACCTTTTATATTGTCTCTTTCATTATCACTATGCTATGCTACTCTTTCAACTCACATTTTAAATAATAAATAACCTTTGCTGAATGACAATTTTGTGATTTTATGTCCCAAACAAAATAATTTGATAGTTCAAACCGTTAAATTTTAAGACGAATTTAATTAAATTTGTAAGGACCAAGGTTCAAAGTTCACTGAATTCTCTTTTAGTAAGTGTAATAGATTTTTAGGCTGACTTTGTGTGAGCCAACCTTTCGATCAGTCATCTTAGTCTATTATTGAATTTTTATTTGAAAATCAATCTTTAAAATTCCTAATCAATATCAATTATCTATATGACAACATTAAATCAATGTGAACTACTAGAGGCTGGAACTTAATAATTCTAAAAAAAGAATTAAAAGTTCCAATTGAAAATCTTTATTAATTGAGTTCCAAATAAACAAATTAGTAGGGTCAATGCAAAATTATATAAAGAATTAGCACTAGGAAGTCCTTGCTATCTATGAAGATGTGATTGAATAATTCATTTTGAAGAAAAAAATTCCATCAAATATATTTTCAAATTAATGCCGTGAAATTTCACGTTGCAAAATGACCTAAAATTCAATTATAATATTTTTCCATTTTTAAATCACGACCTTGAATAATTTTCAATCACAGCGTGCAAAAGCATTTTGCTATACTACTATGTACTACTACTAAAGATAGTTATAGTACTATATAAACCAATTTTATAGTTATTCGTCAAATTCTCCATCCAATAGTTAATATCCAATTCTGACACATTTTGGCATGTTTGTAAGCTATTTCAGATATCGAAAATTTTAATGCAATTTTCTTGACACAGTTAGCCTATTTTGTGTTTCCAGCAATGAAGCTGAATGAAACTGTTGCAATTTTTATTTTTGATCATCATTAACAAGCCACGACTTAATGTCCAATACATTTTTATGTTATAGACAAAAGAAAGATTTTCTAGTAAAAATTTAATCATCTTTAAGCATCTCAACATCTCAAACTCTCACTGATAAGAAGAGGTCTAGTTGTCATGATCATAATTTGAAACTTTTTCTAGGCCTTTTTCCCCAACTCAAAAATATAAATCTATATTAAAAGCTTTTACCTGATTTTTATAAATTCAAATAGTTTTTCTCTGGTTGCTTGAAATTTTTTAAATACTTTCTTATGAAAATATCCCATTAACTCAATCTCGGATAGCTCAAGGCCTTTTTTTGTACTCCTTCAGAAAAAAATTTCCTAAGTTTTAAAAATAAAATGAAGAGACAAAATTTTAAAACTTATTTAATTTTCTGAGTCTTTTTTTTAAATTTCCATAGGTTTTATCTGTCCAGTTATGAGTGAGTTGACAAAAGAATTGAACCTTGTCTTCATCTTCAAGATTGCGTGGTTTCTCGATGATTTTCACAAAAGAATTGGATTATGGATCACTCAAGATAACCCTTAATATGTTTCAAGCTCCATATTGGGGATTAGAACAATTGGAAATTTATTATGCAAAATCTCTTCTGCGGCTTAATATAACTTAAATCATTTACATTGTTGTTTTCAAAAGAAGTATTACTGAATAAAAAAAAACAAAAAAATTTTTTCAAAAAGAAATCTGATTTTCTTTTTTGAACTTAATCTTTCTTTGAGTGTACAACTTCCTTTTGGTTCGAAATATGCATCAGCGACAAATGAAGGTAAGCAAAAGTTGAATTCAAAATCCATTAAAGTAAAATACAGTGCATTGAAAAAAGTGGAAGATGTCAAACTAAAGTCAAAGGCTGCTTTGAAGTATGGAACACCAAAGAACACCATATCTATTTGGTTTAAGAACAAGGAAAAGACTTTTGAGCCAATGAAGAAAAGATAGAATTCAAAATATCAAAGTTTGAGGGAAGGTTAATTTGCAAACTTAGACCAAGAAATCTTGAAATATCGCTTCCTCTGCTCAATCGCTACCAATGCGACCACAAGTCAAATGGTTGCACCTTGGTCAGAAAAAAATACTTTAATACTACAAAAATATTAATATCAAGTTAGCCTTTAACTCTTTCAAAACTAAAAATTATATTTCCGTGAAAAATACACCGTTGCCAATTTAAATCAAATATTCAAGCAGTAAAATTTGTCATGTTGGTCATATTTCCATGAAAGATACACTTTCTTGTCAATTTAAATCAAATATTCGAGCAGTAACATTTGCCTTGTTGGTCATGTTTCCATGAAAGACACACTGCCTTGTCAAATTAAACCAAATACTCAAGCAGTAAAACTTGTCATGTTGGTCACATTTCCATGAAAGATACACTGTGTTGTAAATTTAAATCAATTAGCAGTAACATTTATCATGTTGGTCATATTTTCATGAAAGATGAACAGTTTTGTCAATTTAAATCAAGTATTTATGCAATAACATTTATATTGGTCATATTTCCATGAAAGATACATTGTCTTGTCAAATAAAACCAAATACTCAAGCAGTAAAATTTGTCATGTTGGTCATATTTTCATGAAAGATACACTGTCTTTACAATTTAAAATAAATATTCAAGCAGTAATACTTGTCATGTTGGTCATATTTCCATGAAAGATACACAGTTTTGTCAATTTAAATCAAATATTTAAGCAATAACATTTGTTATGTTGGTCATATTTCCATGAAAGATACATTGTCTTGTCAAATAAAACCAAATACTCAAGCAGTAAAATTTGTCATGTTGGTCATATTTTCATGAAAGATACACTGTCTTTACAATTTAAATCAAATATTTAAGCAATAACATTTGTTATGTTGGTCATATTTCCATGAAAGATACATTGTCTTGTCAAATAAAACCAAATACTCAAGCAGTAAAATTTGTCATGTTGGTCATATTTTCATGAAAGATACACTGTCTTTACAATTTAAATTAAATATTCAAGCAGTAATACTTGTCATGTTGGTCATATTTCCATGAAATATAAACTCTCTTGTCAATTTAAACCAAATATTCAAGCAGTAACAGTTGTCATGTTGGTCATATTTCCATAAGAGATACGTTGCTTTGTCAATTTAAATCAAATATTCAAGCAGTAACATTTGTCATGTTGGTCATATTTCTATGAAAGATACACTTTCTTGTCAATTTAAATTAAATATTCGAGGAGTAACTTTTGATCAACCAATAAAAATTTGAATCAACAATTGACAAATAAAATTTGATAATAAATCAAATGTGTACCAACATATAAAAAATAAGGTTGAACATTATAAATTAGTGTCTTCTAAAGATTATTTTTCTATTTTAGATTTGATGCAAACAGAATGCTTCTAAAAATTACAGAGGCACTCTATAATATGAAGGGGGAACCCCTCCTTAAATAAGCAAGCTTTAAAATTTTAACTAGAATTCTACTTTATTCTTTTTCTTTACTCTATTAATTATCCTCTTGATCCTGTAAGGGGCCATTTAAAAAGTACGTACATGTGACTTTTTTTTTTGTTTCGTTGGTAGATATAAACATTTTTGTGTGTGTGAGCTTTATATTTTAAAGTCAAAATCATACTCTTTGGTTAATATCGTAAGTACTGAAGAAGCCATTCTTTCTTCTGTGATAAAGAAAAAAAAGGTTTTGTAAAAAAGGTGTCGGTAAAAAAAGCGCAATATTTTCTAAAGCAGTGAAGAAAAAAAAAACTCACTAAATTTTTAGTTTTGTAATCTAGACATATTAGGCATACGTTTGATGTATGTAATAGCATATGTTATGTCACTGAAATATTATTACTTTATTTCTTATTTGAAAAATTATGTTTTTGAAAACCTGGAAATTTGATCAAGTGACCCAGAATATTTTAAATTTAGCTTTTTTTTTTTTCAAAATCAGAAGCAACTCATATGAAAAAAAAAAAAAAGCAAAATATGAAGAGTATTGGACTTAAAGTTTTGAAGTTTAAGTGATTTAAATCCAGGATGTCAAAAATGGTATTTTATACCTTAGGAAACTAGCCGTCAATATCTTAGGAGGGAAAGGGTTAATGGCGTTTTTGCTGCATTACAGTGTAAAAATTAAGCCAGTCCGAACAAAGATTCTTGGTTATTTAGTAAAACATGTCATTTGTTTGAGAACCCTAGAAAGCTTCAGATTAACAAAAAGAAATAATAACCCTGGAGGCATGACTTAAGAATATTTGTCAACTTTTTTTCCATGAGAGTAAATCAGGATTAATTTTAAATATTTGTATATGCTATATTTTGTATAGAAAATTATAAAATTTGAAAACGATGAAACCTTATGTCCTTGTAGCACATCACATGGAGGAATTTCATCACTGCTTTCCATAAAATCTGTTAAATTCCAAACTAATGCTGTTCGATCACGAGATCCTAGAAAAATGTACACAAAAATATTACTGAAAATATATTTTTTTAACTTATATGCTAGTAAGTAAAGTAATTAAATTATTTACTATAAAAAAGTGTTAAATATACAAATAACAGATATCATAATTAACACAAAATCATTTATTATCAATAATTAACTAACACCTTTTTTGGCTGGAGCCACTCAGCTAGTAAAACTAAGCAAAAAAGAGTGGCACCTTAGCTGATTAAACAAATAATTTATCAAGATCTGGTTTCTACTCAGGAGAAGAATATTTCTGATATGAGGACATTTTATTGATGCTTTAACCCTAACATTGGGAATTGATTTGTTCCATTCAGTTACATATTGATTCTAAAGGGAATAGTACCATATTTGGATGTGTTAAAAACTGAGATATGTAGCTTACCTGACTCTATATTTCGGGCAAAGTGGTTAAAAAGAGATAGATGTTTTGAAAGATAATCGAAAACAAAGAGACAATTGTGAAGGTATACAAATCAGGAAAAGTCAGAATCGTTAGTTCTGAGAAATTAGCTTGAATATCAGATTAAAGCGACAAAAATGTAATGATTCTGATAGAAATAAGTTGTAGACTGTTTATACCACTAACACGGGGATTTCCTTTTTCACCCTAAATAGGACTACAATAAGTAAGATGAGATGAAAATAAAGAAAAATAGATGATTGATTTAAGTGTTACAGGTCATATAGTATTGAATCTTGCTTTTAGCTCTTGAAAGTTTTTAGTTAAGTACATTAATGCGATTTTCATCTCTAAGAACTCCAAGATACTTAATATAGCTTGAGGAGAACGGTATTTTACTTTTAATTCAAATTTTCATTTCTGAATTAAATATTTTATTAGGATGACAGAAAATGATAAATTCAGTTTTATCAATATTTAAAAAACTTTGTGACCAATTTTCCACATGCTCATATTACATACTTATAAATGCAACACTACAGATGAGAAAAAAAATTCAAATGACCAATTTAACTAAAAAAAATTTTTTTTCAACATTTAATTTTTGACAATGCAGAGTCGGCCTGCAGATACTAGCATTATTGTTAAAATCTATATAAATCTATATATAAAAGATATTCATAATTGACTCCCTCTAAATTAATGAAGTAGAAAATTTGGCATAAAATATTCAAATTAGATACAAGATTAAAATAAAGCACAATATTCAAGAGAAATAACACACTAAAAGGTTTTACATGAGGAGCAACATTTGAATAAAGGTATGAAATTTGAATGAGGTAAAACATTAAATTGAGGTGAACATTTACATGAGGACCGTTGAAAATTTTCACTTATTTGAGGTTGCTCTAAAACAGCAAAAATTTTCTGTTTTGAGATGAAACTTTGTTTGGAAATCAAAAAGTATATAAATTGAAAGTTAAAAAAAATAGAAAAAATAAAGAAAATAAAGTGCAAAAAATATTTTCAAAAGACAAACTTTTTACGAACATAATTACGTACACAAGCAAAATTTTTAATGTAGGATTTTCGAAATTGTCAAACAAAATTAATTGCAATTTAATTTATATGTTCATTTTCAGTAAATCAAAATCGACTCAGGTTTGACGGCAAATAAAACTGCATAAGTGTTGTGTATTTGGTCACCTTTCAAGGCGGGAGATGTCTATTTTTAAAAAAAATACAATAAAAAAAGCTTCCAAAAAAACAGTTAAACCTTCTTTTATTATTTTTTTTTTTTACTCCTATTTTTTCAATTTTATTTTTCCATGTACACCACTCTTTAGAAAATCAGTAGTCCTCAAAATTCAACTCAGACACTGGAAAACCATATTATAGCCAAAAGCAAATGTAACTCGCTAAAGTAATGGAAATTTTATTACATAAAACTATTTATACATTCATGAAAGACTTTCGAAAAATAAGTAACAACTCAATATTCATTCTTATAAAATATATTCTGAAGGAAAGCACAGCCTTTCTTTTAAAAATATCAAGACATTTCATAGAATATACGCACTCTGTTTTTTATCTATATTGATTTTATCTCTCGCTAAATGTCAAACAAATAAATACAAATCAATTTAATTCAATTGTCGATCAGGAGTTTGATTTATTGTTGAAGTTCCTTTCACCTGTATTGTGTAAACAAACTTTGAATAATAGAATCCATGAGTGCACAGCATTGTGGTGTATAAACAGGTTAAAAATTTTATTTATTTAAACATGTATTAATTTTCAAAACTTTTAGAGTAATGATTTAAAAAAATTTTTTTTTGATGCATTAACTTCTATAAATTATAAACAGATTTTATAAGCTATATTTAGGTAAATTCTCATTAGAATGAAGCAAATTTTCATAAAAAAGTTCAGATAATGCATATTTCTTTTAAGTTTAAAATATTCCAAACACTTTTTGAAAATGACAGATTTTCTTTAGGCTAACGTAAGTTAAAAAAATCAATAAAATTGAGAGTGAAAAAAGAAAAATAAGAGTCAAAAATGACCTAATCTTACTGACAGCAACATATCCCAAGAAGTTTTGGTTTATATCTTAGGTTTTGCTGTTAGACTTTTAACTCTTTGAAGTTTCCCTAGGCTTAAAATTTTATTTAAATAACAACAAAACAAGAAGATTTTAGAGCTTAAAAACTCATAAATTAACATGTGATTTGATGCTTTATGAACAGTAAACACGTTTAGAAATTTTTGAGATTCCAGACCAGTAATTTATTATATTGACTATAATACTATGCTATGGCTTCATATATAAAATATAAGAAAAATTCTGATGTGAAAGACGATATTGCTAACCTGAAATTGCAAGCCTTGTACATGGAGTCACATAAACAGCATCTACAGAAGCATAATGGCCATTTAGCTTGACTTTCTTTAATTTTCTTAAACATTTTTCATTTGTTTTCCAATTAGTATTAATCTCCTCATATGAATTGCATACAAGCCTCCAATTATTTATAAAAGGTATATCCTTTTCAATGGTATGTGATATAAATTTCAAATCAAATAAAGTTTTCCATATACCATCACTTTTTAGCAGCTCATAAAAATACTTGCAGGTGTGTACTAAAACATCAAATAATGTTTTGACATCGACAAAACTAAGCACTTCTAAGATTATCTCATGAGGTAAGTCTAAGAAATATATTTTAATTTCTTCACTATTTTCAATTGATTGCATCTAAAATATAAAGGAACTATGCAATGAAATTATTAGTAATTTTTCACTAAACTAAAAATATCTGTATAAAGCATGGATAAGCTATTAATTTGGCAACCATAGGGCAATATGCACAGCAATAACGTATCAGATAGCAGCATTATTCCACATATGATGTTTTTCAAAGAGATAAATATACTTTTATTTGTCTACACACCAAATAATTTCACCAAATAATTCAATCTCCTAATTAGAAATTGTTATGATCGTACCAAGACATAATTAATGACCAATTATGCTTTATGAGAATCTAAACTACGAACAGACTTTTTTTCCATTGTTTCTATTCAAGCCATTACTATTTCACAGCCAATATCTGCCAAATATCAAGACAATAACATAGCCATTAAAATATTTCTTTATCTATATATCGAAACAAATATATATATATATATA
>JAUZNK010075059.1:0-13690 GCA_035046665.1 Euphysa ruthae | reverse complement strand
ACTCCAAGACCCGCCACGTGGGCCCATCTGTAAATATTGTCTCGGCAATTTGTTGGTTCCCCACGTTAAATATAACATTCTCTCTCTCTCACGCAAAGTGTCATAAGCATCGGTGCAGTTGAGATATAGTGCATGTAATAATTCCGATGATGTCTACAAGTTATCTAGTGTATGTTGATAACGAATGTCGTAAAACCCTTCGAGGAGAGATAGTACAAACTCTTACGAATTTGCATAGTTATCAAATAGTTTTGGTAATGCAGTGGAAGGAGGAAGATATTTGGTGTCTTCGCCGGTATAAACTATAAAATCACTTAATTAGCCGGTATCACTTTTGCATAACATATATCTTTACACCATAACGCTCGCGTTTGTTTGTTTGTCCTTTCTACAATAAAAGTTATTCATCTACAGCAATGTGTTTATAGTTACTTTGGAATTTATCCTGTAAATAATCCAAAAATGCTTCAAACTTTGAGAGATTATTTTCCTTTGGTAAGGTTGGATTAACAAAATAAATCATCTTGCGTATCTGTTCGAATCGGTCATGTCTCATGAGTCGACTAAAAATCGGAGTCGAAAGAACAGGATCCTTTGACCAATACATAGGATAATTCGGTTTCTGGATTACTCCCATAAGGATTGTTATGCCAATATAGTTCCAAACCTCATCTTGATTTGCATCGGTCCACAATTTATGAACAGATCGTCACTTATTTGCTTTTCATTGAGTTGTTTCAGGTAGTTCACTGAGAAGATGTGTATATAAATTGGTGTATGTTGCCATTTGATCAACAAGATCATCTCTAAGAAATGTCTTCAGAATAGATAGTGGACATGTCGCATCAAATGTGAAAAAGAATCCACAAAATCACGAGGTGTATTGTCCCGAAAATGATCAGCGTTGTTATTTGCCAACGTCGAACACGTACTTGGGCACCACGTACACGTGCTCCAAGTTGAGCATCAATGTTAAAAGCTTCCATTTCAGATGATGATTCCTCCTCCTCATCGTGATTAGGATTTGATAATTCAGGAGCAGATGGGGGACTATCTGGTAATATATCAATATCTTCCTGGTTTCTATGTACAATGTTATTTTCAATATGACCAAAATAATCAGTAGGTTGTTATACCGCAAACTACGTCATCTTTATACTTTTTGAAAATTTTATTCTTAGACTGATTCAGAACACGATAATATACGGCAATCTTATTGACTGATTAAGCTGGACTCTCAAAGGTAGGTAGCTCAAAAACCCATGTGCGTCATACAGAACTGCCGTAAACGCATATGTACGTCATACGGGTTCTAAGGATTAAGATGATTTCTTTTTTTAAATTGAAAAATTTAAAATATTTGATCCACAAAAGGAGTCAATCTCAAAATTTCTATACCAAATGTTAATTTCTTTAGCTGTATCTTTTTAAGGCAGATTCGCATATGCATTGTGAAATATTACCCAAGTTTAAAGTTTCTTTTCTATGTTAATTTTTATCTATTCTCATCAAATAGGCTCTAGAACACATTGGATTTAACAAAACAATACTTTCTATATGCATGACAATACTTAATATTTAACAATACTTTCGATAAGCATGATTTTAATGAGTGTAGCTCAATTAGTCAAATGTGATTTCCCCTGACACATCTATTTCTATTACTATTTTTGTTTTCACAATTATATTATAAAATATTTCCATCTCTTTTTTGCTGTTTCTTAATAAAGGGTCTGCATCACGGGTAACTTGTTTTACTTTAGATAACTAGGGCTTTCCCATTGAATTGCGATTTCACATTATAGCTAAATAAATAAGAAAAGAGATACTTTAACATCGTTGCGATTGATAACAAATGATATTGTACACGTCACTACTCTTACTCTCTCAGCATCAGCTTAGAAATTAAAATGTTTTAATACCCTCGTCATTTCCTTCTGCTGCGTTGCTACCACAAATGCTGTAAATACCAAGCCGAAAATACGACTACATAACTCTGACTAAGCAGGTTTACCGATAATTATACGAAACACATGTCAATTTTTATAGATTTTATAAAAATGTTGTTCATAGGAAAAAAGTTAATGCAATAAGGAATCGTTAAATGTGCATAAGCGGCCAAAAGATGCTTTGAACAACGCTTGATATTGCAGTTTCCTTTCCGGAAATAAGCTATAACGATCGAGCATAAGACACGTTAAATGGTTTCGAGAAATTGCATATGATGCAGGAACAAAACAAATTTTGTTTTCTGAAAGTTTAATTTTTGAGAGGCCTGCAGCTTATATGTTACCGATTTTTACCGACTTTTACTCAATCAGTTGTTTCGAATATGTTGTATTTATGCTTTTTGCTTTTTCAAATCATTTTTTTGATATCGGACGAAACTATGCTAAAATTAGGTAACTTGAATAATCCTTGCGGGAAAGTTATGTATTCGAAAAATTTTTTTAAAACTAGAAAACTAATTAAACACCCTCAAAAACTTTAAAAGTATTTCAACCTGCGAAATGAAGTTTCTGCAAAAACTTTAAATTGTAATCTGTTATAAAATTTAAGATGTTAAAAAATTTTACTTTTTGTTCGCGATTTTTTGAGTTTTACACTTATGTAAAACTCTTTGTAAAAGCCTCGAAAAATGGAAGCTTGTTTTATTTTCGATAACGCAGAAAAGGTGTGTAAATTGCTATTTAGTTTTCTAAGAACTTAAATCCACAAAACCTCGTGAAAATCTCTAAAAATTGCAATCCAGCTGGTAAACTCCTGCAAAATTCATACATATCGCATTTGCGAGATAAGTTCCCTAAAAAAATTTATTTTAGCTTAAAAGTGAAAATTTCTTATAACATTTATTATTTATTATATATGTATATATAATTCTTTATTATAGCATAACTTTTTAAAAAAGCGATAGGTTTCGTTGTTTTCAAACCATAAACCGGGCTCAAGGCTCAAACAAGAATTTTTGGCAAGTTGACATATGGGTCAAAAGATCCTTAACATGAACCTCTAGCTTCATACAAAAACGTCAACAACAAAAAAAAAACGTTCAAAATTTAAATTTTAGACCCAATTGTGATTTTTAGGATGTACAAAAAAGAAAATAATGATTTTTTTTTCGACTCATTATTGTATTTTAATAAATTTTTAACAGTTTTCTGACGACACATCCTTATTATTAGTTTTTTTTTTATGTATTTATATATATATATTATTATTATTATTATAAATCAACAGTGAATTATATATAATTCAATGTTGTTTTTCGTTGTAGTTTCTTCGACACTTGATTGAATTGATGGCTTAAGAAAAAGTGAACTGTATCCGTCATCTGATCTACTTCCATTTCGTCGATCTCTTGTAAAGAATGCTTTAGAGAATCCATATTGAGACCTATTCCTAACCGCTTCATTATGTTGACGTTTGTGCCTACCATTATATTTTTCGGATATTCGGGATGGCCTTGAGATGAGAGAATGGTGTTTCCGTACTTTAACATTTCGATTTGGCATTGTTTTGAGGTGCCTATCACTTGCGCCATTGGTGGCTTTTTTAACACGCACTCGCCGTGGAATTTCATCATTTTGATGCTTGAATTTTCTGGTTTATCAAATACCTTCCTAACATATGCGTTGTTGAAAAATTGGTCAGCTACCTTAATTTCTGTGCTACCAAAATAAAATTCTTTTGACGGGTTATTTCCGACTTTTCCTCCTAATGCTTTTGCAATGACTTGGTGTCCAAAACACATTCCGTACATTTTCGGGAAACCGTATTCTGTACTGATATAATAGACCTAAATGGACGATTATTTTTGATAACAATATTTCATAATTTCTTTCAAACAGGCAAAGACAAAAACGTACTTAATATGGAATGACTGTGTAAAACTTTCGGCCGTAGAGGCTAAAACTACTGACTTTCATACTTGTAAATCTTAAACATTGACACAGTGATATATCCAAATCAATTTACCAAGCCTTTGTGAATAAAGAATCCTCACGGAGCAAAAAATAGTTGCACATTAATCTAAGAATTCTTAAGTAGTTTGTTTAGGTCCATACAATAGTTCTGGTATTCGAATTAAGAAAAGATAAAAGCAATAATATTCCTTTTAAGTAAGCAAGATAATTTAACCTTGTATTTTCAAAACTTGGTGCAATAACTTGATGGGGAAAAATCAAAAAGGCGAGAAATTTTTTACCTTACGAATAAACTGTGTCAACTTCTTTATCCACTTCTCCTTTTCATTCACTGAGTGATGAGATCCAGTAACAATGAATCCATCAAACCTGCGAATATCTTTAACATTTGGTAGATTCCCAGTAATGGCATGAATTGGAACGAATTCATCCTGGTTGAAGTTTCTGGTTTCAAATCTGTTTTTGAACCATTGTCCCACTCCTATCTCGCCTCCCCAACATGTGTCATCATCTGTTACTATGATTCCAAACCTCATGTTTGCTGAAAGTAAAGCAACAATATGCATGGTATCTCAATATTTAGAAGGGTTGTATCAGGAACGTCATTCGATCCTCTTAATAAGTTTGACTTTCGATAATCTCCCTCCATTATGGGAAATAAATAAATAAAAACTCAGTAATGGCCTACCAGTATCTTAATTTCTCAGCAATAACCTACCAGTAACTTAACTTTTCAGTAATAACCTACCAGTGTCTTAATTTCTCAGTTTTTCCCTATGTTGATCATAATTTTTCTAATAAATTTTTCATTCCGTGCCTTTTCCTCTAAATTGTTCATATAAACCCTCTGTTATAATATTATGTTTTATACTTCAAAATTTTATCAAAATGCAGTTCCATTCGATATATTTTGGTAATTGGGGGCCAGAACGGCGTATGCTATTTTATCGCGTTTGCACAAAATCACCTTTTGTACAGTGGGCACTGTTTGTCACATATCGACAAACGCATTAAATAATCAAGGATTGATTGGCTTTAGCACCAGAAGAAAATCCCCTATTTCAGCTGTGAAACTTAGAAATTATTTTATATATTTTTCTGCTAAACAAATTTTTAGCACGAATGTTTTCTGGATCAACTTAAGCGCTTTTCCTTACAAAATTGATGATTTTTAAAAAATTGATTTTGAGCTGACAGTTAGGTAAATTTGAGTACACTTACCTACAAGGGATTGCTCGACTTCCTCCTTCTTGCTCTGACCAACCTGAATGACATAGTATTTTCAGTAAATTTAATCATTTTATAGCTACTTACTCGTGAGACCAATAATAGATTTTAATTTCTTGTTTTACCGGTTTATACTTAAAATTCTTTTGATTTCTTAACCGTTTGACATTTATCTACCGCAGATTGCGTTGCGAAATCGAACTATGGAGTATAAAAAGATGAAATTTTATTGGATTATATCTTTTTAATCGCCGCGTAAACAGCTTGTAGCAGACTTTCTCAGGTTTTGTCTCTACGCATTATTTTTGTATTAAAGGTTTATCTTTAATATCTATTATTTTTTATCTTGTTAAAAAGTCTTTTTTTTTTATAGTTTGTGGTAAATGACACATACGCAACACACCCTCGTCTTTATAATATACCAAGGAGCTTTGCGAATCGTTCTAAATTACAATCCATTTTCATTTAAAGAACTGTTACTCACGTGATTACAAATTAATAATCGATGTTTTAAACTCGTTAAACACTATTAATCCCACCTTTATAATAGAAACCTATAAAACAAAAAAAAATTCTATAATGCGTACAGGTGTGGAGAGAAACAAAATTCATCTTTGTAAATCAGTCATTCTTCTTCCACATGTTATCCCCCAGTTATTCAAAAATTTCTCATTAACACCTAAAACAGTGAAAGATTTGTTATCGTTTGTTTTCTCACGCTCTATGAAAAAAATAAAGCGATTGAATATTTGAGAAAGAAAATTTAGTCAAAGAAGAGTTTCGTTGATTAATTTAGTTTATATATAAATCTATACTATGTTTGAGATAAGCTCGACTTTAAATAAGTATAACAACACTTTGTGCGAATTTGCGGTATTTGGACGTGACTTGGCACGTTTTCCACTCATCTCTATGTCATTGAGTGACCACAAAACAGACAATGTAGAGAATTTTGAAACGCTTCATTAGATCTGAGATTTTTGATGCTAAATTTTCATTTTTTTTTTCATTTCATCGTCATATATTGACTTTTATTTTTATACCGTGAACGACATCCTCTGCGCACTTTATCGCCGATGGAAATAGTTAACCGATCACCTAAAGAAATTATAACATGTATATAGAAACCCACTTATTTCCCAAACATACACTATAAAAAATACCCTTCCCATGGAAAGGAGGTTATACAATTTATATATAATTATTATATAATCTTACATTTTTATTTATTTTTTTTTTACTATTATTACACCCATTTTCTAACCAGGTGAAAAATTTTTAAAAACATTGTAATTCCGCTAACAATATTAAAAAAACTTTTACCTATCTGTTTACCTGTAGACTGAAGACTTGATACACATTGAATACTTCTAGATTACTGTCAAATTCATTTTGAAATATTTTTCTTTTATAATTATAATTATTTCGCATGTAAAATTTATATACTATTTTTTTAAATTTAACCTAATGGCAGCAGATCATCGAAAGTGGAACTTAAAAAATGATCACCCTTTAGCAAGGACTAGAACCGGAGGCTTAGCGCATGTAAAGCATATGATGACCTACCACAATATAATTATCTTTGCTTTCATAACATTTATCTTTCTGTCAACTCTTTTACTATAAGTAAAAAAAGTTTCGTTTAGTTGTGTTTCCTGTTGAAAATGAGCGTTTGCAACAAGTTTTTTTTTATTTAAGAAAAGTATTTCTGAGAATAACAACAGATTTTTTAGACATATACTTTTCAAACTAACCAATTTTAAACGTAGATATTTCAAAATCTCTGGGAGCAAATTTAGTAAACTTTCTTTTGTTTTATCAAGTGAAAATTTTTCTTGTAATTCTTTTCTTTATTACTTCATAACTTTAAATGCCTTTCTGCATTTTCAATACTCCATTGTGGCTCACGGTCATACTTGGCAGGTCGAGACATGGCATTTTTTTTTTACAAACTTTTGTGCACGAACACAAATTAAACTCTCTCATTTTAGATTGTTTTCTGTTTTGTTCTAACTGATTTTATTTTCTTTTTTTTTTTTTTTTCAAATTTTTATTTTACCTATTATTAAAGATTTTTTATAACAAAGATCTGATTATATTATTTTTAAAGGTCTTTTTTTCAAATTTTGGCTCTGCTACAAGGGTATTTCCCTTCTGAGTTTTCTTTCCCTACCATTTACTCTAATTTCTGCTCTCCCTAATATTCAAGGAAGATATATAATTAATTATGGAACGCCATTAATGGATTTTGTAAAAAGAAAGAAATTGTAGATAATAATGTAAATACTAGTTTCATGGATATAAATAATATTGTAAAAAGTGACAATTCTGTGGTAAATATGACTCAAGCTGCTGTTGTAAATATTGACTTATCTTCAGCATTCGATAAGAAAGTAAAATCAATACAATCTTCGATACCTTCATCTGCTGAAAATATAACTGGTTATAGACTTTTTGATATGGTGATTTTTGACTCCATATTTGGACTCTTGATTCCATATTTGGATTCTTGACTCCATATTTGGTTTGATAGTATGCCCTTCTTGTGGAAAAACAAAACAGAAACTAAAAAAAAAAAAAGGTTAAGCTTCCTTTCCACTGTTGCAATATCAACAGTGCAGATATTTTCATGAATTTATACGTCAGTGTCCAAAGATAATACTTTTCATATCAATAAACGAGCAGTTTATAGTATAAGAGCATGTGGTCAAGGCTATGGTGGTTTTGAGAAGTTCACTTCTTTAATGAATATGCCAAAACCTACTACCGCAAACACTTCGGACAAATTAATAGGAAAATTAGCGGTAGCTGCTAAAAATGTAGCAAAAAAAAATATGCGAGATGCAAGCAATGAACTCCATGAAATGGCAAATGTTGGACTGGCAGACAATCTTGACACTGCAGTATCTTGCGATGGTACATTGCAACAAAGAGGTTATTATTCACTAAATGGTGTTTTTATATCAATAAAAACCGGCAAAATTGTCCATGTAGAACCGATGAGTCGATCATGTAAAGCATGTTACTTAAAAAAAAAACTAAAAAGTGTATAATCCACGGAGAATATGAAAAATGGAAATCATTTCATAAATGCAAATTAAACTAACATTGGTCTGCCGGTAACATAGGAATTACTGGTACACAGCGTCTATCGTTCGATTCAAATGAATAATTTGCATTACTCAGAGTTTTTTTGGGCGATGGTGACTCCGCTTTAGATACTTATCCCAATATAAAAGTTGGAAAGTTAGAGTGTGTTGGGCATGTGCAAAAAAGAGATGGTTGTCGGTTACATAACTTAAAAAAATAAAATTTTTTTTAACTAAATTTTAAATAAAGATCTGTGCGGGAAGGGTAAAATCACGAATAGTGTCACTGATCGACAGAATTATTATGGGATTTCCATTAGACAAATCAAAAACGACCTAAAGGATATGCAAGCAGAAGTTCGAGCAACGCTCTTTCATGTTGCATCATCAAATGAAAACAATTGGCATCGTCCGGAACGAAAAAAATAATTGGTGTCGACATAACGGTGACGCAGCGAATAAGAGAAAATCTTATACGTGCGGCCCAGGTTTACTTTTGTTAATTGTTTTGAAGCTCAAACCAACATTTGTGGACTTAAGGGACGAAAAATTACTTTCAAAATGTCTAGATAAACTAATACAAAACGATGATGAATATTTTAATCGAGAAAATAAGATATGATATCTCTGCTGTTAGCTACCAAATCAAAACAAAATCAAAATTAATTTCAATACTGTCCACAGAGAATTTTATTTAAACGTTTAGCAAAAGAATCATTAATATTCCATTCGAATGTGAACATCAAAATGTTTTAATATTTATTTAAACAAAGGCGGGTGGGTGTTCATACTGTAAGTTAAATTTAAATTCATTTTAAATAGAAATATATTTTAATTAAAAACAAACTTTTTTTACTATGTATGCAATATACCATAAAATCATTCTTTGTATAACCTATTCTTCCAATTGATCAAAACCAAATCGAAAGTAATTTCAATGCTGTCGAGAGAAAAATTATTTCTATTTAGCTACAGCTTTATTGTGTATTAATCACTGGTAGCGCAAGATAGTTTGTTGAATTCTGTTTCAGTTTTATTAACTTTGGCTCGCCAAAAAATGAAGCATGGTCAAATTTGTACTTATTCAAGTGATTTAATTTTAGCCTACTTAAATATTTGAGTATAATTTGATCATGGGTATTGAAAATAGACAAGGCCTTGATTCTAATAAAGCTTAAAATAGCATTTTTGAACAGAGATATCTTTCCTCATGACTTCATTGCTAAGATCATTTCACCCTCATAATGAGTAGGGAAATCACGATTACTTAAAGTGATCTGTGCTACAATTTGTTTATGAAATTGCGTTGCTTCTGTTAAAATCGTATGAATAATTGCGATGTAGAGCATAATCCTTAAAATTTTTAAGTGCACTAGCCTTTAAAAAAAGCATTCAGTGACGCTTGTATCGCATGTTTTCGATTCTATTTGTTAGTGATTTCTACAGTAAGTCATTTTTTTTTTATAAAATTATAGTCTGCGAATTATAAAAAAATATTTCATTGATGTTTAAAAACGGTATATTTTGTGATTGATTTTATTTCATGAGAAAGGCTGTTCCATATAAAGAGACCTTTTGATAACAGACAATCTGTTTCCATGGTGAACCTTCTTAAGGCTGTATCTAACCTTAGATGGCTGTTGCGTAGAAGGATTCCTTAATTTTCAGAAGCTTTAAAAACTCCAAATATTTGGTTTATCGTAGCCAATATAGCCCAAATTTGATCTATTAAATGAATAGTGATTTTATTTAGTAAAATTTAATAGAGTTCTTTGATATGTCCTTTGCCTAAATACTTTTTTTTTCCTCCTGTGCCACTTCAAATGCGAGTTTAGAGTCTGAGATGTTGAATTCAAGATGTTTGGTAGAAGATAGATTTTTTTTTACAGGTAGATTGTTTAAAATGAATTTTGGATATATAGGTATCATTTTTTGTGAAATAATAACGTTAGGTGCAGGTTTGTTCGAATCAAAGTTGAAATATATCTTCCAAGAACAATTTTCTGTCATCCACACGTCCCTTTATATGGAACAGGCTTTTTTATGAGATAACATTAATGAAAAAATATAACGTTTTTAAACTTAAGTTCAAGGAAACATTTTTTACCTCTCTGGATGTAGTTCGCACACCTAATAAATATAGATTATAATTCTGTAAAAAACACTCCTTTTTTTAGTTTTTGTGTGATGTATAACGGGACCACAATGGAAATATCGTTGTGATAGACAATTTTTGTGCCTATCCTTGCCACCATTTGTTTTTGTTTTAATGTTTTAAAATTTTTTTTCTGTTGTCTTGTAATTTTCATAGTTAATGTATATTTGTTTGTGGCAGAATATATACTTACTTACTTATCTAAAAGCCTCATTGCTAAGCGTAGTGAGGCCCTGGTTCAGTTTTTTCGCTGATATGAAAGTCTTCCTAACCAATAAAAATAAATAACTATCATCTGTAAATATCTTTATTATTAATATAGACCAAAAAAAGAAGTGTTCCTTGGACAGAGTCCTGGGGTACACCTGCTTTGAATTCTTTCCACTTCAGCCATTTAGAAAAAATTTCTTTGTATCTTTCTTTTAGGAAATTTTCAAGAACTTCACAAACTTTTCCTTTAAAACCGTGTCAGTTATAAAGGATTCCATTGTTACAAACTTTATCAAATGGACTTCTAATGAACTGCCACCAAAAGCATTAGAAACATCTGTTATGGAAAGAAGTTACTAGAAGCTACTCAATCACCAGGTAAAAGTTCAGAATGATTAGAAAAAACAAATTATTAAATGTTCAAAGATGATCGCGCAACAATTTTTTGAACAAATTTTCAAAAATTGGTAATAATTTTATTAAAGCTGAGGTGTTAGGCCGTGGTTATACAATTTCCTTACACCTAGTGGAATAGGTTTAGGGTACCAAATGACTGATAGGTTAAAAAGACTGATATAGCCATCATAGTCCTCACTAACTACCTTAACATTATATCATTACGTTATACTTAGAAAAATTCTGTGTAATATATAGTTTTATATATCACTAACCATTTTTTCTTGTTTTTCTACTTTCTGCAACGCCCTGCGTTACCAGTCTCTACTTCTTTCTTCTTCATGCATAATATTTCAATTTTTAAACTCTTGCTCACGTTGTTAGGCTTTTCTCAATAATGATGGCCTTGTGTAACGCACCTTCATACTTGTATTTAAACAAACTTAACCAATCGGCTTCCTTTATTTACATTTGCTATTTCAGTTATAAAGTAGCGATTTTCAATCCATTGGTTTGTTATTACAAACATACCTTTTTGATTTGTCGTTTTTACGCGCCGTTATAACTTTATGACAGAAAATTTTTATGACAGAAAAATGTAATAATTTGATAATGTGTGCTATAAATTGGCTTTGATATTTTCAAAAGTCGGAATTCGACCAATGTTTAATTTTCCTATTGTTGCAAACAGTTTGTGTTCTATATGCGATAAGTCTGATATTGGGAAAAAGTACTCTCCCTTTATTAATCCCACAAAATGTTATTTTTTCTGGATAAGGACGAGAGTATACATACATTTTGTATTTTTTGATTTAGTGTTAAGAAGTAAGAATACAACAATCTGTTTCTGTGCATACGATATGAAGTTGCGTTTGAATAACATAATCTGGAGACTTAAAATCTTAACAGTGGTTCTTTTGAACTTTCTGCTGTGGTTTTGATTTCATGAAGTATGTTTAGAGTCACTAAGCCATCAGGATTAGAATCATACATTTCATAATATTTAACAGTAAAAAATCCACACCGTGGAGAATTTGATGTCTTGTTAAAAAATACTACAGCTTCGTTCTCAAAGTGATAACCATGATGAAAGTTCTTGAAAATGTTATTAACTAAATTTCTTTTATATAGCCTTTCTTTTACAATTTTCCAATAAAGATCAGTAACTGTATAAATTTTGGTGTAAATTGTGCCATTACTTTTCCAAGGAGATATTTAAATTAGGGATGCTTGCAGGATCCAAAAAAGTTTCGAAAACAAACCGTTTTTCTGCCTTTTTTTTAATTTTTTTAGAAAAGGATACAGTTTAAATTAATTTATTCGCATCTGTAATTCATTTAAAGTGCCACCTGTAGATATTTGCCACGATCTGTTAACCATTTTATACAAACTTTTTTATTTAAAGTACCGCGCATTGCATTTTGTCTTTTATAGTGGGGTTTTATACTTGTTTTTGGGTCTTTTGCATAAAATTGCATTCTTATATTTTAAACCACCACTTATGAAAGTCCATAATGATCCATCAAACGATGCATCGGTATCAATATTGCTTCCCTTGTGAATTATTTTGGCAGGTTTATTCAAATTTTCTGAATTTATGTAAGCTGGACGTAGTATATTAAAAATTTCAGCAAAAGTAAAGTTTGTCATTGGAGCTGCATGTTCATTTTGCTATAAAAACTTTGCATGTCTGTTAGTCCCTTGCCTATTTCACGCAAAGCTAGTACTGCACCAAAGTTGGCATCAAATCTGCTTTTTGCATTATTTTTATCAACTCCTTAAGAGAAAAAAAAAATTAGCTACTCCATCCACAGAAACACAAAAAAGTTATTTCTTGAACAAGTCCTTTTTTATTTTTACTGATAATGTACCTTTAGTTTTATTAAGATTTATCGAACCATCTAAAGCGCATAGCAGGCTGGGGCATCTTACAACCAAAATCAAAAATTTGGCTTATTACATCACTGTCTATAACTGAGTTGAAGGTATTAGTAATGTTGTTTTCAGGTTCTAAGTTCTGAGTTGATACAGGAGCAGTTTCATTAAAAATAATAAATTCTTGCTTATCATTATTTTTACTTTTTTAGTTTTTGATTCTAGCACTCCTCTTATTGATAAAGCGAGCTTTGAAGCTTTTATCTGTACTTCCCATTATTGCGTAAAAAAACAGAGCTTTCCAGCTGGAATTCATTTGGCAATAACGCGAAAACTTCTCTCTAGTAAGGTTTTTCATGCTGACTCCGCAGATTTTGGGGTCGAAATTCGTGCCTATTTCTTCGTATTTTGTCTCACCTTCTCATATCTTTATTAATAGTATTTGAACAGACTGTCAGTACTCTACCGTCTATACTGTCAGTAGAGATCAATGTAATTAAGACAATTAAACATCAGTTTAGGTCTCTTTATCGTGGGTAATAAATTTTGTGTCTGTTGTTGTGTTTTGTAATAAATAATATCTATGGAAAAGTGTTTTATAATGACTGCCTGGATATTAATAAACAAGTTTTAACTCATTTCAAAGAAATAATAGTATCGTAATCGAAATAAAGAATAATCAGCAATACTTTTTGGTATTTAATATAAGAAAAAGGTAAGGTTTTAAGTACCTTCGATCTTTAACAAAGCATACATGTATTGCCAACTATATTTAGTATAATTCTTTATTTATAAAAAAGGTAAAGATTAGGTAG
>JAUZNK010075048.1:0-13690 GCA_035046665.1 Euphysa ruthae | reverse complement strand
CCCATTTTTTATGCTGAACTTCTTGCAGGCTCTTCTAAAGTTTGACTGATCACCTTTTTGTTTTACTTCGAACGGATGTTCATTTGTTCGGATGTAATGTAAAATATCTGTAAGTTCAAAATGCTTTCTTTTCATTTTAAATTTTCTCTCTTTACGTGAGTTTACTCTCAACAATTAAATTGAATTTTAAATATAATGTGAATTTACATTTACGTTAAAATTTACATTCGAATTTAAATTCGAATCTGCAACTGCAATATATCCTCAAAAGTCTAAACATCACGTTAAATTAAGATCTTTACTAGTTTTTACGAGTCCTAATTTGATGGCTCGCTCTTATTTTAATGTTTAATTAGGACCCATAGAGTCCTAACATCACGTGAAATTAGGATCTATGGGTCCTAATTTCACGGAGTCATATAAGTGGTAATCTTCCCTTACCGATTATTACTACTACTAAAAAAACTTTTTTCTGTTATTATTTATTATTCATTCAGAAAACAAATGAAGAATACAACACAATATACCTTGATAATATTATAATAATAAAAATAACATAATATAAAACAGACTTGCAAAGACTCGTAAGAAGAAATGAATTTGTGTGAGAGCGCATGAACAAAGTTAAAACAAAGGAACATCAAACCTTTCAGTCGTTTTAAGAAAAACAATATTGGATTTAAAAACAAAACCATTATTTTAAAAATATTTGTGTTTATCAACTCAGGCATTTATAATTAATTATTAAAGAGATAAAACGCATGTCATGGGTTATAAAATTTTGGAATATTGAGGACGATGCTGAGTTAAGCAGCTTCGACTCTGATCCAATCTTTTAGAAGATAATTTTTTTTTTACACGAATACATTTTTGCGTGCTAGGGATTATCGAAAAAGTTATGTAAATAAGATCACCCAATCCTAAATTCTCTACTGCTTTTTCAGAGACGCCGGCGATACAATTGTGTTTATAAGATTAGTTTTAATCGCTTAAAATTTCCGTTTATAGTTATTTATGCTATAGGTTTCTTTCTATTTCATATCGTTACATTGAAGAGGGCATGGGCTAGAGGTTTTGAAATTGATTCTATCTTACTAGAAACACTACGATCCTTAAAAGACAACTCGAGAATGTGGAGGAGAGTAGTATTTGGAATAGGTTTAAATTTAGATTTAAATGAATTTTTGTTTCATAAAATATTTCTGATTAAAATTGCTTTATATATCTTTACCCCTGCAAAAAGAAAATTATTTAATATGCTCGCTGTAATTTTCGTCCATTCCATTTAAAATTTAGATAATCGTTAAAACAAATTTGTACCATTTGAATAAAAAGCTCCAATTTTCAGAATAGTCATCCGCGAAGCAAAGTTTTTCTATGGTGATTAGAATAGCATAGTTTTCCTTCAATAATTCACAAGAATTAACTGAGACGGGTTTCTTTGTTGCAGAAGCGCTATAAACTATACAAATATGGCATAAACTATACCAATATGGCATAAACTATACCAATATGGCATAAAATTTATAAAAGTGTTAATGAATATATCAAGTCTGAAGTTTGAAGTTTTGATTGTTGTCGGTTGAAATTATAATCAATTTCAGCATGGCAGGCTTTTTATCAAGCCAAAGTTAAAAATATATATGATAATCGTTGATAGATGAAAACAGAATTCAGCAGACAAAAAAATTTTTACACTTCCAGTTGTTAATATACAATGACGCTGTTAATAGAAATAAACTCTGTCGACAGTATTGACGTTAAGTTTGATATATTGGAAGAATTAATCTGGTGGTCAGTATGAAAACCCTGACATTTTTTTTTTATTTTTTTTTTTCATTTTCTAAAAATATAGGTTTTAGAGAGCGCAAATCCGTTTTTTTGTCAATTAAAATTCTTTGGAGAACTTTTTTTAGGCGCCCCTCACCTTTGACCCATTTTCCGTTGATAGAAAGTTGATAGAAAATGGTCATTAGATGTCGTTAGGTTAGTTTTTTGGAGTTGTGGGTCAAAATCAGAGCTTTTCTTTCAGAAAAATTCAGCGGTTAGAATTCAGTGGTTAAAATTGTAGTTATATAAAATTGTTGGTGCTATTGTTGGTGCTATTGTTGGTGCTATTACCTATTTTTGTGGGTTTTGAGCTAAAAATTTTTGCTTAAAAGCAAATAACAAATATTTTCTTACAATAAAAGTAACTCAAATTACATGCGTTTTTATTAGGGTGACATCCATCAGTACTATCATACCACACCATTACTTGAAAGTGGGCTCGCTTGATGTTCAGCTCCTTAATTTTGTTGGATTAGCAGATAAGATTGGCACCGTCAGTTTTTTCTTCCACAGTATAAGTCTGGAGAAAATAAAATAGACTTTAAGTAAATGTTAAAGGTTTTGTACATAATGCAATGCATATGCTGGTACACGTAGTCTTTGTCATTTTTCATCTGTGCCTATAATACAGTTTTAAAAATACCTAAAAAAAGCAAAAGCCCGTAAATTTTTCTGTGAAACAAAAATTTTACTAGGAAAAACCTGTTCTTTGATTAAATTATTTACTTTCTTCAATAGCAAAGAGCAACAAATGATTTCGTCTCTTTCATCACATCTAAAACTTTTGTTTCTACATAACACTTCCCCTTTCCCAATACCAAACATCACTGGAACGATATCATATCCAGTTCGTGCATGAGCAACAATCAATGGAGGTATTAGATCTATGTTTTCCACAACTGTTCTGCCAATACTTATAAGACCTTTGTCACCAACAAAATTTTCTATATGAGCATCTGCATCCCACCAACCCTTATTTAAGTACATGGTGCAGAGTAAAACAAAAACATCGGTGTCAGAAGAATTAATTTTAATATCCTTACAACCATCTTTAATTGCAGACTCTACTTGGTGTCGTATTATGTAGTCTGCTTCATTAATCAATCTTTCTGTTTGTTTTGGATGTACATCTTTCAAAGTAATGACAAGTCTGTTATCAATTCCCTTTTCTGTGAATGTCTCTAACAGGACTTATCCAATTATCTCAATTAAATTCTCTTTTGTTTTTGTAGAAGACATGCAAATCTCTTTTGGTGGTAATGCTTTTTTGACTATGTTTTGACTATGTTTTCGATGGAATGCTCCAATTCGTTTAAGTCGTGTATCAGTTTTAATACTGCTCAAAATAGCGGTCGAATATAATTAATCTATTTGAGTTGTTGATTATCTTTGACATATACTTTTCAACTCCTCTCATAAGATCTTCCACTGGTCCTTCATACGGCCAGTATATGGACGAGTACAACATTCCACTTCCATCAAAAGCTAAAACATCTGGTTTCAGGCCACGAGATGAAACTTCCACCTTTAGTTTATTTTAAAGTAAATATTTTGTTGAAATATATCTGGCCTCTCCTGCATCTTTGAGTAGTAAGGTTGAAATTGGTGCAAGTAGTTGAACAATGTTAAAATATATAGCTTCTCCATACCATACACGTACAGAACACGACAAAGTATCACTTCTGTGTTAAGTTTTTCTATGGCATTACCTTTTTTTTTTTTTACCTTCTAACATTTTCACAACTCTTGATGATAACCTGTCTCAGTACTCTTCAGGTAGACTCTTTTGAAACTGATACATCTGCTTAGTTCCGATGCCGACAGACTTTTTAACATTCACATTATCACCTGCTCCTTTGATTGTGTAAATATTAAGCAGAGACAACTGGCTTAATTATTTCAACATCTAATGGATAGATGCAGTTTCCCAAAGTTATCCAAAGCTTCTGTTTGCCGTCAATGTGTGCTAGAATTCTCCCTTACTCTTCTTTATGCTTTTGTCCTTTTGGTTTTTCTTTATTCCTTAGACTTTCAAAATCTGTCAGGTCTTCACTGCAAAAATGCTGGCTATTTGTCTACATTTTAATGGATCTTGCTTTGGTTTTAACGCCAATTAGATCCAAAGGACTCTTGACGATTTTGATGTAGGTTGTCTCTATGCCCATTTTACACTCCATATTGCATTCCAATACCCCTTTTTACAATTGTATAACATGCCATCCTTTCACAAATGAATCAAGTATGTTTTTTGGAAGCTTTTCCATCATATCTTTTATTTTCAAAATGTTAAATATTAACATAGCACTCCACTCGTTTATATTTAAACATTTATTTTTGGAAACTCCCTGGCAGTGTTTTTTTCCCCTGACCTTCATAACTTTGGATAATGCTATTGTGTCTGCTAAAAATGTACATTATTATCTTATTCATTACCTAATTATTTTTATATTCATTAACCTACCTTTTTTTTTTTATTTGTCCAGTTGTCACAGTTTTATTTTTCCCAACTTATTTTGTCATAAATTTATCCACGATGCTAAATTACATTTACTAATGTTCTTTTCAAGTCTAATATTATATCAAAGGTACTGATGCAGATCACTTTAACATCTGTGTAAAAAAAGATTGCAAAAAAGCGCCGTACGTTAAAATGTTTTCCTGTAAAAATCAACAATACAACTTACAACTAGTTAAAAGATGATGACGGTGCAGTGTGGTTTTGTATCACATGTGTTAGTGGGTTTGCACCGTTCTCATCAGTTAGTGAAGAAGTATTCAATCACACTTTACAAGATAAAGATCCTTTTCATTTTAATTTACGCACTGATACACAAATATTCGAAAGTCCTATTAAAACAAACAATTTTTTGAAAACCTAATGAATTTCGGAAAAACAGTTGAAAAATCAACCGATAGACTTTACTATACTATTAGTGAATTAAATAATGTAAAGAGAAATTAAAATAATCTATCGATATGCATTTAAATATTGCATCATTTCCTTTTCACTATAAGGATCTTGTTTCAGTGCCTTCAGTAATTAATATAAAATGTAATTTTATTGGCATAACAGAAAGTAAACTTGTTAAATATGTTTTACCACAGCGAGATATATAAATAATTATAATATTGAATACTGTCTTACAGAAAGGACTAAAGGTGGATCCCTTTTTTATATTGCAAATAAATACGACTACAGAACACGTAATGACTTAGTGTTATATAAAAAAAAGCTGAGTTTGAGTCGGTTCTTGTTGAAATTTTAAACCCAGAAGGAAAAATACCATTTTAGGAACTACAAATAAACATCCAAATATGGCAAATACAGAATTTTTAGAATTGCATTAGACACTTTTTAGTAACATTAACAAAGAAAATATAAAAAATTATACTCCTTGGGGACTTTAACATATAATCTATTAAACTTCAAACACCATTCTTCTCTGGGAGATTTATTGAAACCTAATTCCTTACAGCGTCATATATGAAAACCGACACGAACAACAAACAAGAACAATAATTTTTTCTAAGGTAATTATTGACATTATTCTCTCCGGGAATATAACTCACTCGATACCAAATCACCTAGCGCAATTTATTTTAGTTGATTTAAATATAAAAAAACCTTTTTTTACATTATAAATTCTCAATAGTTTTAAATATTTCAAGATAAAAAGATTTAAAACAGACATATCTAAAATTGACTGGGATAAAATCGTAGAAAAGGAAAGGAAGGATGTTGGCTTCTCAACTCATGCTTTAATTCCTAGAATAAGCAGCGTATAAGACAAACACGCTCCTTTTAAAACAAAATCAAAAAATTATAAAAAACCATGGAGGACAAAAGGATTTTTTAAAATCAATCAATCTATAAAAATCTTTTACATATAAAGTTCATAAAAACCAAAAATGTAACAAATAATAATAATTTATTTATAAAATATTAACGCCATAGAAACAAAATGATTAACCTGATAAAAATTATTAAAACTCAATATTTTAGAGACTTCTTTCAACAAAACATCGATAGTATGAAATAAACTTGGACAAGCATATAAGCAATTATTAACATGTCTGATAAAAACAAAGGAACCATATCTGAAATGTTGATAACCAAAAAGCTAATAGCTGATCCAAAATTTACAGCAAACTCGTTTAATAACTATTCTGGTACTATCGCTATCGGTGTAAAGTTTGGGCACAAAATAGAATTCCCTTAAGAAAAAGTGTTCATGCCATTCAAACAAAAGTACTCCGTATAATTAACTTTACACGTTTTCTTTCTCCAGTAAGTTCTCTGTATGCAAACAGTGGCATCCTTAAGTTGACAAATTGACAGACTATATCAAAATTTTGCATTTAATCAGGTTAATAACAATCTCTCAATATCTTTTCATAGCATTTTTAAACATTATGAATTTACACGTCAGTGTAATACACGGGCAACAACTGACAGTCTTCTACGCTACAAAAACAGTCAAGTATGGTGCATCATCAATAAAAGTCAATTATATAAAAATTAGGAATCAATATGGGAAAGAACGTTTTATGGCGACTTAAATAATATTTCATAAATGCTTATAGCTAACTAAATAAAAACATAACTATCTTTCTTTTCCTCTCTTTTACAGATCTTTTAATATGGAAGCGATGAAGGCACAACTGCAGAAGTAAATATAAACAATAAACGTAGCTGTGTATGTAAATATATTTTTTGTATGTGAATAATGTCATCTCTTTTGTCGTATTTGTATGTTTGCGCTAAGTTTTTTAGATTAACACATTAAAAACATGATTAGTTTTATTATGAGCTGAAGTTAAATTGTTTATTTTATTCAGCCATTTATTATTCTCTTTTTTTAACATTCATATCTTCCATACATTACGTTAATTTCATAAAATTAACTAGGTGACCACTGGCCTCTAGTATATTTTTACTAATAGCATCCACTCATCGCTAGAGTGATATATAATTTATACCTTACAGATTTAAAAATAATAATTACTGTATTATAAAATTCTTAGCGGAAACATGATTGATTGGTTAATGGCTGAATAAACGAAATCGAAATTTACTAAAACGAATAAATGCTACACTTATTTCCTTAAGAATAATATACCTTCTACTTTTTTATGAATCCAACAGCGGACTTGGAAATTTTTTCAATTCTTAACTTATTTATTTCTAGAAAAGCAACTCGACCCTCGAGTGTCCTAACCCAATTACTTATCACCTTATCACATATCACCTATAATTAGAAATATCAATAATATAACTAACATTTCTTTTTGTACAGGTATTTTTCCATCTTCTCTAAAGTCATCCATCTAATGTAATTTCAATACATAAAAAAGATTCTAAACTGCTCATCGAAAATTACAGGCTAATATCACTTCTTTCAAACTATTTAAAAACTATAAAAAAGAGAATTTTTTTCATAGCAAATCATTTTCTTTGATAACCAGTTTGGCTTTAAAAACAAGCATGGCGCAACACATACACTAGTTAAATTAACTGAGAAGATAATTCAAGCTCTAGATATAGGGAAAACAGCTGCTGGGATTTTTAGCAACTTACAGAAGGCCTTTGACACTGTGGACTATGACAAACTTCATCCAAAATTGCAACATTATGGATTCCGGGGAAAAGCTAATAACTTGTTTAACAGTTATCATATTGAAAGGTCACAGACAGTATTGTAGAACTGCCAACACTCTGAAACAGTAAGGATACAACACGGGGTACCGCAAGGCTGAGTTTTAGTATCACTTTTGTTTTTACTTTATAAACGATTTAAATAATTCTATACACTATTCTTCTGTATATCATTTTGCCAGTTTAGTTAATATAACTCGATCAACAAAGAAACTTAATTCTCATGTCAATTATGATCTAACTCGTCTTCGTATATGGAGCTAACAAAATATCTCTACTAAATAACTACTAAACCAACTCTAATCCCTTTCAGATCCAAAAACAAATTAACAAAAAAATAAATAAACTTTAGAATAATTGGGAAACAAATAACACCATCAGGGTCGATCAAATACTTAGAATTTTATTTAGATGTACACTTAAATTGGGATCATCATATTAATGGCGTTCTTTAAAAAATTTCTAGAAATACAAGTATGCTTGCAAAATGAAGACATTATGTCGATAAAAAAGCGTTACTAAGTATATATATTACGCAATATTTAATTCAGACATCACATACGGCTGTCAAGTTTTTCAAACAAAAAACCGATGAATTCACAGAATACCTGCTCTTCAAAAAAAGACAATCCGCATAAAAAATTTTAAAACATCGCAAGATTCTGTAAACCCATTAAATATACTCTCTGGTGTTGAAGTTTTATCTACGCAAAAATATATCTTTGCTAACAACTTCTTAACTAAAGAACTAATTAATTTTTTAATTATTTTACAACTGTAAGAAACAGGTAGGACACCAGATCATTTACTAATGATAAGCGAAGTCTTCTGATGAGAAAAACTGTAAAATGCCGAAAACTCTCTATTCTCTTTCAAGCTGTAAAATCATGGAATATACTAAAAGATCTAATAAAACACAGAACACTAGTAAATATTAGAATCTACATCAGCATTGATATGCAATCATCTAAGGGAGCAAACCCCAACAGAAAACCCTAGTCCTACTAGTCAAGAGCTTAGGCTGCAAGCTGACAACCTTCTCCCGTAACAAATCACCGTTACAGAAACTTCAAACTTGAACCAAAACCAAAACCTTGGAATGATGGTGGTTTCCAGCCCTAACCAGGTTGGAACGATGACATTTCCACATAGAACGAAAATACCAGGGACAAAGAGAGACAAAGTTTAATCTTGGTATTCTATTCTAATAATTTTGGATCTATTTTCGTATAAGATTTTAATATTTTTACTGTAATTTTTTTTTTTTTTTTATTTAAGATATTATTATTGTTATTAAATTTTTATTTTTGTTATTATTGTTATTTTATTTACTTATTTATTTATCATTTTTTTAAATTATTACTATCAACACTATCATTTCCTCCTATTAGATATCTTCGGCAGACACCGCCAATTGTTGTGTTTCTTTGCTTATTCTATTTATTCTAAGCTTTACTATTCGCTATTCAATTATAGGATAGTATATCAATTTAAATTTTATAAATTTATAAATTGTATATAATTAATAAAGCGGATATAAATGATTGATTGATTGATTGTGAAGGGAAAACTCAATCTCGCGTTCAGCTCTAACATACCATATCATGAACAGCAGTGTTTTTATAATATTATTCACCTAATGTTCAGCTGTACGACACTTTGATGACACAGCCTCAAGAAATAAGTCAACAAATCAATAAATCCGCGCAACACCTCCAAAACGATAAAACGCAGAGCCCTAATATTCATTTGAGATTTTTTACCTACAAGCAATTTTGCTCACCCTTGCAAATGCTGAAATCATCAGTTTTCAAGTCCACTATTAGGCTTAAATTTTAAATTTACCAACACACTCAGCAAAACTCATTATCCAGTGCATTCCACCAATATATGTGTAAAAGTTTGCCCACCGTGTGGGATTTACCCAAATAATATCCAGGGTAACTCGCTTTAACTGCTGATCACAAGTGATAACTGAAAAACTTTGCAATGCTTTGTTTGTAATTATTTCAAAGCCAGTCATCATTGCAGTAAGTATTGTTGAAAGGTCAGATAGAATTATATTGTTAATGGTCTGTAAAATACATTCATCTTTGGTCTCATTCTTTGCCCTGCTTTTCTTTCTTTTTTTCTTTCTTGCTTTTCTCGCATTGTATCCACTGTAATCAAGAACACAATTCATAATAAGAAAGGACTTGATGGAACTGTAATCATCTTCTCTGCTCCTCTTAGTATTGATAAGTTGATGGTAAAGTAATCTTAATGGAAGTATACCAACTTAATCATGACTTTTTGGCATAGATGGTTTTTTTCTCCTACGTGAATCTTTACCTCAATATCCTGAAATTGCATTGTTGATAATTGCACTTTCTTTAATCTTTTGATTGGTTGTCATTTTCTTGTTTCTTCTGTTTTTTCATATTGTGTTATAATAGCACCGAGGGAGTGGGTCTGCTTCAATCTATTTTGGGTTGAAAGTGTCGCTTCGATACACCTTGCATAAGATTACTCTTTTTGTTCAAGACCACATTCATTTAATGGCTGTTTGAAGCAGATGCTGCTGATATTTTGAATATGTGAACTTTATCAAGAGAAGTTGTGGCTCCATATACATATAAATGCTCGATTAGTCCCTTCTCTTAAACCAGCAAAATAAGCGCAACTTGCAGTATTGAAACATTCGACGTTGCAGCGCTAGTGATCATAAAACAGATCAAGACTAATTTTGAATTGATGAATTTGGGTGAAATCTATGAAAACAAGGTCATAAGTGTAGAGCTACGAAATTCAGACAGTATGTCAAGACCAGAAACTGGATAGTGGTCCTTCATAGCGAGCAAGCTTCTCATTTCAGCTATGTTATCTTATGTTATCAGCTACTTTCTTTGTATCAATGTCTTCATCATCGATATTTTTAGTTACCAACCTAAATTATGTAGATGATTTTTTCTCATGCATAACGATTGTAGTAATACCTGGCGATTTGAAGTAATATATTTCTTCTTTCAATTGTTCAGTGAATCGGCCCAATAATCGGGTGATATGTTCCTCCCTTCTCAATATAAATCAAGTGGAATTATGCAGAGCTCCATATTTTGTTTGGCTCATTCTTTATGCTACGGATTACAAAAATTTATTGCATCTTAATCTGGACTGCTGATGCCGTATTGGTTATGCAAGGATTTGCTGTTTCATTCAATGTCTCATTCACAAAGTCTCGATAATAAATTCTCTTTATCTCAAAATTTGGATGGTTATAAAAATTTTGAAATCTATGAATCAAGAAATCTAGATACCATAAAACATGAATCCGTGGGAATGTTAAGATCTAATTTATATTTCAAATTTTATTTACTGTATTTTTTTTGGTCCATGGTATTGGACCTTTAAATAAACCTTAAACATTCCAATGAATTTAGTAATTAGTTCAAATTGACCATTTGCTTTGCGAGGATAGGTTTAAGAAACTACTTAGTTTTGTGGAATGTTTAACAAACAACATATACCTGCATCAGCTGCGTGAAGACCCGCCTTAGCACCTTGAAGTCAAACTCTCACTATGGCATCATCAAATGTATTACACACCTGTTAACAATTTTTAACAGGTTTTTACCAAAAAAATTTATTAGTGAAAACGATAATATCAAATATCTAGTTAATCGTATTTGGTTAGGTTTGTACTTAATCATGGAGGTATACAGAGTATATTATTCTTAGATTAGAATCATAAGATATCTGGTACTACCTTAGATTAATATACGGAAACGTTTTTACTATATATATTAGTGTGTATTACTGTAGACGTTTAATAACTTATTAAATGTAATATCGTATCAACTAAATGTAATATCGTATCGTAGA
Source organism: Euphysa ruthae (assembly GCA_035046665.1). Taxonomy (NCBI): domain Eukaryota; kingdom Metazoa; phylum Cnidaria; class Hydrozoa; order Anthoathecata; family Corymorphidae; genus Euphysa; species Euphysa ruthae. Next base: position 2,343 of record JAUZNK010075048.1, on the reverse strand, counting down.
AACGCAAGGTAGAAGCAAGGTAGAAGCAAGCGTATCTGGTGGATTAAAGCTCCCCCACAGAAAAAAAAACTGAGGAGGTGAGGTGAACTTACTCAATTTAGTTCTAATTTTATTTTAAATCACTTTTTTTTTTCTTTTTTTTTTTTTTTATTTACCATAATAGCAGGAGATAATCGAAAGTCGACCTTATTAAATGATGACATCCCACGGCAGAACTTAGCACAAGTAAAGCGTGCCTCTGAACTACATGCCGATATATGAAATATTTTTCAACAGAAATATTTTTTAAACAATTCTTAGCATCTACATTATTAATTATTTTTTATTTAGCTCCGTCTCGAAATTGGAATTCAGAAAACCATGCTTCATTTGTGGTAAACAACTGTTGTCACAAATGCTGAACCAGATGAAAGACATCCTGATCGTTGGGACAAAAATCCAGTTGTTTTGTGCAAAACAGCAGATCGAGAGAAAGGCAAGGAAGGAAATATAAGGAAAAGTTTAAGGAAGTGCTAATGCAGGTTAATATATAGCGATTAAACCATTATTATTGATAAAGTGGATACGATATTACATTTAAGCTGTTTAATATATAATTATAGTTATAGTTGCTTTTCTAACATACGAGTTTTCTGCACTGGTTATAAAACTATCAACTAGCACTACCTTTTTTGGTGGGGTTATAAAAGATATATTCGTATACAATTTTTCGTTTACATCATTAGGTCCATCTGTAGGGAATGGCCGATTGAAATGCAATCTTACCATCATTTCCAGCCCGGACCACAAGAAGCTATTATTTTGTTTGTCTAATCACGGAAGTATAAAAACAGTATGTAAACAATGCTAGCAGATACTTTATAGGCACGTAGCTCTTTTTGATTTTATAGTTAACTCTTTACTTATTGTTTGAAAATAATATTGACTATTTCTTTTTTACGATTGTGAAGTTTTGGGATTATACACCAGATAAACTAATTCAGATGAAAATGTTGTACGTTTTGCTGCAAGCAGAGTGTTTCTTTCCTGGCCTAAAGTGTCAAATTTATGATAGTGTCAAATTGACATGTCGTAAACGGGCTTACATTATTGAAAAGGAAGGTCCTCAGCTACTTCCAAAGATTTATCTTGACACATCAACAACCTTCTGAAAATTATCCCATCGAAAAATTGTTGTTAGTACTCGAAAACTAACTTTTGGATGATCAAGTGGCTTATCGAGTGGTCTATTAAAATTTATTAAGTTTAATAAATTTACGATAGAAAATGGAAATCTTCATGACTTGTTTTAATACCCGGAAAGCATTCCTAGTACATAATAAATCAAATCTATTGGAAAAGTAAACCGAATTATTTGGTTGAGATGCCTCCTGCTTAGGTAAAACTATCTTCAGTATGGGTTAAAAACTATATGTATGAGTTGACAGAAGCAGATAAAGAAATCCATGAAACAAGTGATTCTTGGTTGAACGATAACTGAATGGATCAGAGGCTAATTTTCAAGGCCCTTGGAACTCTTGAATCATTTAATTGTCAGAAAAAAGGACACACATACTTTCCCATAACTACTGATCATACCCAACTTCTATATGATGGTAGCTGTCATTGGTTGTTGGTGTTTAATTCAAGCAAACAAACTCAAGCATATGGCAGTCTTCTTTAGCTTAACAGCAACATCAAAAAGATGCAGTAAGTCTCTTTATCAAACATAGGTCAGGAAAGAAAAAATTTATATCAGTAACGCTTATAACTGTGGTTTTTTTACATTACCTTATGTTAGCATTCTGTTAGAAGGCGATTCACCAGTAGATGCTGGATTTATTGTAAGTGGAATGCGCAGTCACATTCAAAAGTGCTTAGATGTTCATTTGCTCCCTTTTCCAACAATTTAAAGATTTTACGACGCTTCAAAAAGAATTTTTTTCATGTTTTAACTTTTTTAAACATACCTTATAACTTTGTTATATTTAATGATTTACATTGGTTTACATAATTTTTTTAAATCTATACGATATTTTTTTGTGAAGAATGCTACAATAAACAAATTCTTTCCTAATTCATTCTGTATGAATGCTGATTAACATTTTTAAAACCAATATTTAAAGTGAAAGTTATTTGATAAAATTTGTTACTAAACTTAATTTTTGACTCCCAAATTTAGTTAGCTCAAGTTCAATCTATTAATTCTACGAGAAAGCTGCATTCAGTTATTACGAGGTGCTGCATAAAACTATTTTATTCGGAGCACGAGGAGTTGAAAAAAAAGTATGGAAGAGTGACAGCGAGCTTATCATCTTTGGCGACTCAATTGCTAAAGGTGTGAGTCGTTATCGCAAAGTTCAT
>JAUZNK010075037.1:0-13691 GCA_035046665.1 Euphysa ruthae | reverse complement strand
ATTTAACCAAATTTCATTTTAAATTTTATCACATTCAATTGTAAAATGTCCTTACTGCATAATTGCCTTGCTAATATCAGCCAGAGAACTGTCATCATCAGTATTATTTTCATTTTTTAAACAAATACCTTGATCTTCAGGAGAGAACAATTTTATTGAAGAGCCTATAACTTCAAGATTATGAAATGTCTAAAAGTAAAATATTTTAATAAAAACTAAGTGAAATAAATAAATTATTCCCAAATTATTTATCTGACCTGGCCATATAATTTTACAAACTGTAAAAGTATGTGATTGAAATGTTTTTTAAGATATTCCTAATATAATCCTCAATTTAAGTATAGAAGTAAGAAAAGGTGATTTTAGTAAAATTTGGGCCATAAATTAGGGCTAGACCCATGATGAACGAAACTTTTTAACAGGTTGTTAGATGGGTCAAAAGCCTCCTATGACTCTCTAATTTCACGCAAAAAAAATTAGAAAAAATTAAAAAAAGCAAGCAGAACTGCAAAAAAGCACAACATATAAATAAACATATTTTTGGAACTAATTTGCGATAAACCCTTGTAAATTTTTCAAGTATTTGGTAATGCATTTGTATCTCTGTGTGTATTTTTCAATCAGACACTCTCCCTCTCATAAGATAAGATTGACTGTTAAAAACCGAAGTTAAATATAAGAGTTTGATTGCGAAAACATTTTAAAATTGTAACTTAAAATCAACTTTTATAAAACAAAATTTAGGAATTTTTCAAATAAACAATTATAATGGTAGAATTTTAATCTAATTTTTTAATTTTTTTTATTTTTAATCATCTAGCAAAAAATCGCTTTCATGGCAGTATTCAGAGATAAATTCTTCCTTTTTTTTTTGTTTAATAATTCTGGAGGATTTTCACAACAAACAATCTAAAATTTCTTTCTCTTGGATATCAAGCAGATGAAATATTATTATAAAAGTGGAAGTGTTTTTAAAATGAGCCACAATAACAACAGTTTTATTCCTAATGCAAGGAAATGGAATGAATTAAAATCACCACAATTGACTTAACCTAATTAAAAATGGCTAATGCCACAAAGTTGGGTGCTTCATAAATTCTATTTAACAGACAAAACACAGAGATACTATCCATGTACATAAAATTCTAAGTTTAAGTTTTTTCTGACAAATAATAAGAAAACGGCATAAAGAAAAAATTAACTTGGTAACCAATATTGGACTACATACTTATAAAATCTCATGTCATCAATAAAAAAAATTTAATAAACACAAATGATCTTTTTAATTTATCTCAAACAAAATCTTAATATCTAACTGTTTCAAAATATTTTTAGGTTTGTAAATTTTTAGGTTAAAATTTAGATTATGCCTGTGACCACTGAAATCAAAATTAATATCAGTAAAAAAACACTGAGTTGTAATGAAATTAAAAATAAACAAAATCTTGTTTGAGCTATCTCTTCCCCATTCATACAAAAAAGTTAAAATTTGTGTAATGAACAACAGATATCAAAAGAAAAGCTCTAAAGACAAAAAAAAAAAAAAAGAAATAGCAAAAACAATTAATGAAAACCTACGGGTTTATAAGGATCTAGCATATCAATCGTATCTTTGAGTTGAGTTCTCCGAGTTTCCAAGTAGGATGATTTGTACCATGGACGGTGAACATGCATAGAACGGTTTGTTGTCGCACCATTTGTACTCATTTCTTTCTTTATATGATTAGAGTACCCTATATGCTCAATGGGAGGTATTATACCTTTCTCACTTTGCGTCAACGTAATGCTAGAAAAACAAAATTATTTTAAAACTTGCTGTTAAAGAAACACTTTGTTAAAACTACTATAAACACAGTGGTAATGTGATAAATTACCATCACACCTTACCTGTACGACAATTTTTTTTACACAACTACTAAAAGAAAGAATGGGTGGGGTGATAAAACCAGCTTTGTTTATTTTAATTTTAGTTATATGTATATTTTTTTTGGAGATCATTTTATAACTTATTGCATATACTTTTGCAGTATATTTCTGATTTTAACTTTTTCTTTTACCTTTTTGTTGATGAAGAAATAAATAAAATAATAAACCAGAAATGGCAGATAAATTAAAGCAACAAGATAAATCATATTTTAAAATTTCGTCCAAAAGCCTTACTCATGTACTCATGCTTATTTTTATGTCCAAAAACCATTAAAAGGCTAATATATCAATTATGATTCACCACATAATGAAAAAATAAAATTTTATCCATTTTTTACAAGTAGCAATGTTGGTGAATTGCTAAAAAAAGTTCTAAATTCTAGAAAGTGCATTGAAATCACTGGAAAAATAAGTTTTATACAGACATTGGACACTGTTATTAAAATTCTGTAAATATTCAAAAAATGTTATTGCTATTCTGTATAATCTTTATACTTTTATTATTTGTTTAATTAAAACTAGACAGAAATACTCCAGAATATAGTATTTGTCATATCACAATATTTTTCATTTCAACAAATCTCTCCCAATCTTAAAAAATTGCTATAATAATACCGTTTAGATGGCCCACTTAATTAGTCGTTAATTTTATTTACGTTATGAAGTAGCGATAATGCATCATCAACAATTGGATAATTATAACAATGTTAAAGATTTTCATTGTTTGGTTTTAACAATAATATTACAAACATTCGACATTATACATTTTTAATTGGTTGTTTTTAAGCAATGGGCTAATCTGGACAACAATAGAACGCACATGGTCAAGAAGTATTTAAAACAATAATAATATTTATATATATTTTTATATATTTATTTTTATTTAATTCTAGACTCCATTTTTAGGTCGCCACCTAAATTGCTATGTGCAACATTTAGTCAAATCTTGGATAGTTTTTTAAAATAAACTATTGAAGTAATATTGGTTTCATTATCTTGACTACAACAAGATAACTACTCAGCTTACCTGATACTGTCATCACTTCCAATTGTTTCAACTTGCTTCCAAAATTCACTGCCTGCATAATCTACAAAAACCCTGAAAATTACTAATGGATTCTCAGAACAAGAGATTTGCTCTATGGTATTCTGTATGGTATTGGAAATCCATAAATTGAAAACTTTTTATAAAATTTCTGAATATTAAAGAAATGAAAAAAAAAAGGAGAAAAAATTCAATAAAAATCAAATCATGATTATTTTTGGAAAAGTACTTCTCTGCCAAAAAAAAAACAGATTTAAAATTAGTCGGTATGCTCAAAATATCAACACAATATATTCTTATATTATTCAAGGTTACAGAAGAATCAGGCCATAATTTTTTGAGAAAAATGATTCTAACTTTGAGAAACTTTTAGAATTTTTGAAGAGTCAGAAAAAGCTAATTTTTGGACATGCCCACCTAGTTCTATTTCCAAAGCGACTGATGTGCTCAATTAAAGAATCAACAATAATATTTTCTAACACCATGAAAAATTTCAGCAAATTTAGAGAAGAAAAGACTAGTAAGTAAACATAGTAAAAACAATTAGAAACTTAAATAGATACCCATTAGACATTTTTCTCTTTAAACCATCAAGAATTTCATCAATCCTAAAATGGGCAGATATGAGACTGGGTGCAGTACTTTTTTGAGATGAGCTTAGATGATTTATGATTTTTCAGGCAGACAAATGAAATGACGAGTGGTGTGACAAACATGGGTGGTTTCATCAGACCCCAACAGTTTTATCGATGAAAGTAATGAAAAAGTTTTTACAAAAATCAGAAACAATATTTTTAAACCTAAGCCAACCTTATTTGGGCAAATTTGTGCCAGGAAACAAAAGTTTTTGAATCGTAGCCGCATGAGTCAAAAAAATCCTCTGTGGTAATCAAATGCAAATCTAAGAAAAAAATAATGTACAAATTGTGATAAAATTTTTAAACATTGTTGTGTTATTAGGTCCATTAAAAAAATAAATTATTTCAAAAATGTAAACCTGTTAGTGTTCTCTTCCCACGACCTCATGTAAAATTTCATGAGAAAAAAAGTATTGAAGAGTTTTTAAAAAGTAAAACAAGCATGTGTATGGGCTTTTAAATTTCAAAGTGTTCAATTTTGGACACCTAACCTAACACAAAATTTCATAAAAAGAATCAAACAGTTAAATATTTTTATTTACAGAATAAGCAAGCTGTCATTTTATAGAATCCAATGAAAAACTGCTAATAGAAAATTAACCGTAATGCAAAGAGAACAACAACAATAAAGAAAAATGTCATAACAACTACATAACATATTTTAATACCAAATAAGGTTTTGGGCCCATGTCACATAAAGAGGACCTCATTAAAAAATGCAAGCGTAATTTTCCGACTAATTTTGATTTGATTTAGTGATTTAAAATGGAAAAATCACTAAAACATGTAAATTTTGCAATTTAATTAATAACAAAAATATGGTAAACTAAATCTTGACTGAAGCCAGATGAAGGGAATGAAAATTTTCAACAGGTGACTACACAGGTCAACAGGTGACTATATGGATCAAAAGAAAAGACAAAGAAAATCTTTTAAATAGTTTATTTCGTAACATTATTAATCAATTGTTTTAAAGCCATTTTCTCATACATTCTTTAAATTAGGTCAGCAAAATATCACACCAAGTTTAATAAAAGTATTTATAAAGCACCCAAGTTCAAAACACGCAACTATTTATGTGGCCGGTTTTCACAATCAAATAAGTAGAATTTAACAATGGGATATGAATCAAGCTTGAAAAAATGTTAAATTAAAGAATAGTTTTCACATACATCCTTTTCCATAATTCATTAATGGCATTGCACGATCAATAATTGTTCTGAAATGAAATAAATACAGCTTAAAGAATAGCAGTAAAATAGTGATTCAAATGATATTTATATATATTATATATATATATTATATATAAATATTATATATTTATATTATATATTTATATATATATATATCTATATTATGCATTTATGTTATACATTTATATATTTATGTTATAAATTTATATTATATATTTATATTATATACTTATGTTATATATTTATGTTAAATATTTATATTTTATGTTTATATTTATATATTTATATTTTCTACTTATGTTATTATATTTTTCAACTCAGATCTAATAAAGAATTATCTTAATAAAGGTGGATGGAAAAAGATAATTTTTCTTCAGAACAAAAACTTATCAAAAAATTTTCACGTGATACTGATTACAATGACTCCAATGACAATAATAATGTTACAAAAAGGAATTACAAACCTTTAATATACCAGTGGCACAGGAAAGGCGAAAACTAACTCTAGATCTTACCTGATAACGATGTTTTAATTTCATCTCTGAGGGATGACGCTGTGGATAGTTGAAGATATGAATTGCTAAGTATATACAAGGTGGTATCCAGTACCACGTTTTTAATTTTTAATATCTCGTTTTTGAAGTTGACCATAAAAACATGATAAATGAAAAAAATGAGGCTATAAAAAAAAAAAAAATCGTTGTTTTACCATTTCGTTGGAAAGTGCAATGTATTAGATGGCGAGGTGAAGAGTTTGTTTCGTCATCTTTCTACAAAGTGTTCAGAAAATCTAGGAAATGACTCAGTTTAGTTTAAATTGGTACGTTACGCACAAAAATACATGTATAATAAATCACCATGGTTAATCGGAAAGTATGGGAAAGGAAGATGCATGAGAGGCATTTTTGAGGTCTATGCTACCATAATTTAAATAACTGTGTAAAAATCCCGAATAAAGCTGTTTTATTAGTAATTCATTCAACATCGGTCTTATCTTTTATAAGATCCCACTTTTGGAGTGTACTTTTGCGATTTGAGCTCTTCAATTTAGCTTTTTGTCAATCACTATGCCAAGAAACTGTATTCGTTATCTATGTTTAAAATCGGTAAATATTTTTATTTTTATTATGATAAAAAAGAGTAAATTTTGTATTTTGACGTTTAAAGATAGCTTACTCGCCTTAAACCAGATTAAAATTTTATTCAGCTCATTATTCAATTTTGCAAATAAGCCATCTAAGTTTTTTTCAGATACAAATAAATTTGTGTGCTTACATGAAAAGCAACATAAGTAGAAAAGTGGTCAGAGATTGAAGATTTTATTATGATATTTTTTAAAGATGCATCAAATTAGTAATTCGTTTGTATATTTTCAATCAGTGTTGCTGTTTGTTTTGTTAATCTTGTTAATTTGAGTTCTTTAAAGTTTTCTTTTATACTTCTTAAGTTCAAGTATAAAACACAAATATTATCAAGCATTTCTACTTCACTTAATTAATTAATTAATTAATTTTTGAATTAATTAATTTTTGATTTAATGACCAAAGAGGTAAGGAAAATGTCAATATGAGTAATGCAGTTCCAATATACAAAATACTTGTTTAAAATATTTGAAAAGATTAAGAAATGATAAAAAAAGACGAGCAAAGTAAAACGTTAGAAAGTTTCGATCTAATGTAAATAAGGTAAATCATACCAGTTTTTATTCTGCTTGGAGATCTACCATTTCAGTGTGTGGGTCAATTTTCGCCAATATTAACAGTCTTTTAACTTTTATAAACACAAAATATTAGATCTGTTTTTAGATTTACACACAAATATATTTACACAATATTAAATGTAGCCTGACATTTTTAAACAACTTTTAAAGAAAATTTGATTACGTTTGGTTTCCTTTTTTTTTCTTCTTTTGTTCGCTATTTACAGGCTGTTTTATAGAAAACATTTCATTATGTCTGAAAAAGCTTTATTATATAGTTATTTGAGAAATTGTTTTTCTTTTGTGTTTTCCAACAAAGCCATTGGCAAAATATAACAAGCTATGCATAATGTCGTTTAGTCGAGTAGGGAAAGTTCACTACAAAAAATGAGGGTAGCCCCAATTGCACTATAAAATGTTCTTTTTTATCTTCTGCGAGGGAAAAGGGCCCTCCAAGAAAGTACAAGCATTTTCTATGCTTTAAGGATAGCAATGGGCGTGGCTTTCTTCCTCTAATCAACTTCGGCCATGATCTTCTCGATGATGCGTGTGCAACATTTAGCCTTTAAAGATTGAATCACTGCTTGGTTTTTCGGCTGTAAAGCTGATGTTGTTTTAGGTGGCGGAAAATAAAGATAAATTGATACTCAATTGAAATGTGGGCAAGGCAGTTTTCAATGTTTAAAACGACGAGGCTTCTTTGATTTTCCTGTTACAAACGTAGGCAGCTTTTCTTCAGACATGTTGGCAGCAGCAAGACCAGTCAATCGAATTTTACTGTCGTTTCCTCCGCTAAATTTTCCCATTTCAAGTGCGGTATCTTTTGCGGAAGAGCTCAAAGAACAATTCATTTGCGTTGAAGATATAACGATGGGTGTAATTCGACAATATTTTTGGAAGCGTCGCTTTTTTCCATGGTTTAGTAATCTCGGTTCTGACATCTCGCCCTTCGCCTAAACATAAACAGAGTTTATAAAATAGAGTTTAATATCGGATTTTAATTATTGCGAAGAACTAAGAAAATAAACACGCAATGAATTTGTGATTAATTTACAAAAAATCAGCATAAAAAAGAACGATAATTTCCAAGTAGAAATAAGGCGTAACCATAAGAAAATAATGCCGTGCATCATTCAAAACAAATTTTAAAAAATTGAATTTTCAAAAATTTCCAACGTCTACAAAGACCAACAGTAATTGAAAACTTTATTGTAAAAAATTGTAAAACGTATTGTTGGTACCTGCCCGACAGTCAAGAAAACTCCAGTCTACCTTTTTGAGATCAGCTCTGAAGTTTTGGATATTAGCGTTATTAAAATGTCTTTGGAAACATCTATCTTTTTTGCTGTGTTATATTTATATTTGCTTACATTAAAAGCAACATAAGTAGGTGTGTGGTCAGAGGTTGAAGATTATATAAAGCCTTTTTTTTTAAAGATGTGTCAAAATAGGAATTCGTTAGTATATTGTCAATCAGTGTTGCTGTTGTGTTTGTTACGCGCGTAGGACGGTTTATCAGTGGGATAGCACCAGGATGGAATGTGTTATAAAAAATCGCTCACAGTACTTTCGGTGTACTCAAAAAAATTCAGGTTTGTATACCCCAGAATACAAAAAGGTTTCAAAGAAACTTCATAAGGTGGGACAAAATGACTTCAAAGCAATTGTAATGTTAAATGTTATCATTGTTATAAATCTCTATGAATAAATCTTATTGTGTCAATCTATGCATGTCACAAGATGAAATGAAATATAATAGTCTGCAAAATTTTGAGTAGTTTTTGGCAAACTTTCAAAAATTATGCTTTTTTTAAGAGGGTTACAACCCAAAGATTATTCTAAAATAGATTTATTCTAAAATAGGGCTTGTGCCAGAGATTATATTATTCCAAAAGAGAGATTATAACACAGATGTTACGTTAATCTATAGGAAGGATTGTAACTCAAAAATCATGTTATTCTATAAGAAGAATTGTAACCCAAAAATTGCACTATTTCATAACCAGAGAATCATTTGTGCCAGAAAAGGAATTGTAACCCAGAAATTATGTTATTAAATTAGAGGGAGTGTAATCTTGAGATTGCAGTATTCCATAAGGGATAAGGTACCCCAGAAATTACGTTTTACTGTAATAGGGTTAGAACACACAAAGAGAGTTGTACATTTTTGCTCGTCAACTTGTATAAAATTTGATTTTCTGATACTGACGAAATTTGAATTTATTAAAATTTGTCAGTAGTCAAGTGGAACATTAATAAGCGGTAACCTATGGTTACCCTCGTAACGCAGGAGCCTTATTTCCGTTACATTCTGTGAGGAAGATAGGGTTTTTTTTTTTTTTAAATAGGTAAAAATACTTATTTTTCTTTAAATGTGAATGTTTCGTCTTCTAGAAGGTTCTGGAAATCCTAGTCAGCAATAAGATCTACCAGTTGCTCATCATTGGAAATAAAATCTTGGCCAGAGGCTTTGGCACAAATTTTTAGTTGCACTTTTCTTTTTTTTTTCAACACTTGTTACAACCTTTATGGCATTATCACTGTACCTAATATCTGTTTCTTTTAGACATGCTAAATCTTCAACGACAATAAGTTTTTAGTCATAAACATGGTGTCCTTTAACTCTAGATTTGATCTTTGCAACACAAAAATTGTTATCTTCGTTAAATTCTGATAGCTCAGAAGAAAATTAAGTTTAACTACTTCCTGAGAAAAGACTGAACAAAGACTGAGAAAAGATTGAAAAAATTTTCATTTGTTCAATAACTTTGCTCTTCTTGCACTTTTTTTCTACCCGCAGATAAGCCTACCCGTCGTTAAGCCCACTTGTAGATAAGCCCACCCATTTTAAGTCTTTGTTAATAGATAAGCCGAGAGCTTATCTGCAAGGGTTTACGGTATACCATTTTAATAAGCTTTTGCTATATTTAAAGAGTGTTTTTTTTTTTTTTTTAATTCCAAGTTCTTAGAAATGCAGACAGAAGAATTAATAATTTAATCTGACTGTTTCATTTGATTTATCCAAACATTTAATGTTAAAACATCGATTTTGCAACATCAGCTTTTAGTTATCATGGGATTCAAAAAATCAATTTTTTTACAAATATGCCATTCTTTTAGTAAGTAAAAAAATGTTATCCCTTTTTAAAACTTTTTAGTATTCTACTTTACATTCACAACATATGTTATATTTTAAAAGTACCTTTAAACATGTTTATCATATTAGGAATAAATCCTCGCCAGCTTATATCTAACGCGCAAATCCTCGCCAGCTTATCTCTAACTCGCAAATCCTCACCAGCTCATCTCTAACGCGCAAAAAAGAAATTAATATATTCGGCATATTATAAGAAATAAAAATGTGCTACCAAGAGATATTTTCTTTAAAAAATAATAGAGAAGTTTGTTCAAAGACTTGCAACTCATTGTGTTTTTTTCTGCACAGCACAGCACTCTATTATTAGATTTAAATAAATGGCAGACATGTTTGGGCAAAAAGGAATTATGGGGACAGTGTTAATTGACCTTTCAAAAGCTTTTGATTGCATTCGACACGATCTGCTAGTAGCTAAATTTAGTGCATATGGGTTTTCTCTGAAAAGTCTGCAGTTTATGCAAAGCTATTTGAATAATAGAAAACAGCTTACCGAAAATATCTTGAAAAATATGCTATTAATAGTAGTGGAGATAAAGGGTACATATTCCAAACCACTTTTCAACTAATGAATTTACCTGCATTGGATAACTTCGACACCCTGACAAAATAAGGATTGCTGGATTGTCTTGAACGCATGATACTGCACTGACCTTGTTTCAGGTTTTTTCCAAAATATCATTGAAATCCCTCAAATTCAATACCAAGAGAACTAATTTTTAAAAGTATTAAATTCTCCAAGTTGGAAAAATTTCTATTTTGTGGATAGTCATTTTCGCGAATGAGCAGTAGTTGATGTTTTTTCTATCCTTTTACCCGGGAGTGTGCAAGGTTTGGAAACTATGAAACTTCGGGAACTTTTTTTTCCAATTATAATTTGAGAAAGCTAAACAACAGTGACGTTGACATTAAAGTAAAAAGTTAGACAAATTACCATGTCAGAATATTACATCATTCTACTCTTCGAAAACTTTCATCATTCCTGTGTCATTTCAAGTTGATAAAAAGTTGCTTGTATCTACATTAAATTTCATGGTTACGTAAACCGCACATAATTTAGATAGATCGCATCTTTTGATTACCGAAGGATTTGAATATGCATCGAAGTATAATAATGATGAATTCGAATGTCGAATGAATTCAACGGTTTAAGAATTAGTTTGATAAAAGCAGTTTCACGAAAAACCAAATCTACTTCGTTGTACTGGTCAAACAGCTCTTGCACATAAGCATGTTGGATTGACACATCTCGGACGGACAAAATACAACAAGTTTGTGAACCACTACATAAAAATTTGCTTGGAAGTCATAGAAAATGAATCAGTACATCATGAAAAAATTCAAAAAAATATCTATGGGTTTTGGAGCATTGTTTTTAGAGAAATGTTGGGGGTAGAGGATTGCCAAAGATGTCATTTTTTTTTAAACTTTGGGTGGCTTCGACTAATGGGTAATATCTAGTAATAAAATAATAAAATATTACAAAATTTGCGCACACGACTCTTCACAACAAAATTTCTGAGCCTTCCAAAAATAATTAATATATCTTAAAAGCAAAATATTCACCAAAATAACCTACGACCTCATAGTTTGTTTCCTTTTTTAACATAAGGGGCCTATTCTCCAGTCAAAATTATTGAAAAAGTTTCTTTCTTCCATCTTATTAATCAGACCCTGCCCTTGCTTTCTACTACATGCCGATATAGTTTACGCACTTCTTGAAAGTTCACTATTTTTCTCTCCTTGAACAAGCAATTCCATGATATATATAGTTATAGATGCTCAGTGTTGGTTGCAGTTGTTGCTTAGAGTTACATACGAATTATTTAACCAAACAATGTAAAACGCTAGGTACACTTAACAACCGTTCCATGATTAGCTTACATATAAAGTTTTCACAGTAATGAATTTAAATTTCGGTTATGGAAATTTTCTGTCAGAAAATATATCAAATTTAAAATTTTGTAGTAAAACATAACATTACTTCTTGCGGCAGAATTTTTAATTTAAAGCTAATAATTATTACCAATTTATATTACTTAACTTCGTATAATTTACCAGCCACTTATATTATTAATTTTATCAAGTAATTTAAAAAAATGCCTATAAAATTGTTTGCAAGATAATGAATGGTGTAAATCTCTCACAAACATCACCCTATCCGTCATCTAAAAGTAAAACATCAAGCGTTCACATTTAGTTTTATAGTTTGTAACCGGTTGCCAAATTGGCAGATAGAAAAGTGAGTTATCTAATGAATTGAGTTGTTTATTAAGAATTCACGGCTTACATAAAAGAAAGCATTGAAGCATACTAAGTTTATACATTATAGGATATCAAAGTGAAGTCTGAGGGCAAAACTAAGCGTGCATGACTAATTTTTATATTTTGTAAACCTAATCCAACTTGGCGAGTATACAGCAAAAAATGTTAGAATAAAAATAACCTACCAATCTCTCATCAATATTGGAAGACAAATATTCCACCAACCAATCAAAATCCTCCATTGTTTTTAACTGTTCGAAGCACTCGCAACTGAACCCGCCAGCATCATTAGTGCCGCCAACAATTTGTCGCTGTAATATGTGCTATGTCAGTCAACAAATGGATAACTCTCCCTAGAAACTCTGGAAAAAATATTAAAATATTACAAAATTTGCGCACACGACTCTTCACAACAAAATCTCTGAGTCACATTCCAAGCAATCAACAGCAAAAATACCCGTATCCAAAACATAGAAATACAAAGACCAAACCATTCAGCATAAATAAACAAATACATGAACAATTATACAACTTATCAACAAATTAAGCAACTCCACTTCTACTAATACTCAACACATACTTGTTGAAAACAACACCATTTTCTGTTAGGAAACAGCCATCTTTTATGTTTATTTTTAGTTTAAAAAAGTTTTTATTTTTTTTGGGAGAAACTTTATGACATTTTCATTTAGACTTTTACATATCTGCAAAATATCTCAGTTACCAGCCAGCATTGTCAATATTTTAATTGCGAAATGTAATTCAGTTGCCTTCCATCTATCTAACTCTACAAGAGACTTTGGTTGTCACACAAAATCACTGGGTATTTTTCCTTTTAAGTCTACTAACCTATTGGAAATTTCATTTACTATGCTATCAGAGAGTTTGCCGTGGATTGTTCCATTTATGTTACCTCTAAGAAAATAAAGCACTCTTCGCATACAACCCAAGCAAACTAAATGCATATATTCCAATAAAAAACATGCTAATGAAATCTATAGTTTGCACTGCTATGAGAATAAGTCGCGTGTGTTGATGTGTTCGCCATTTATTTTCCTTTTCTGCATATTCATTCATGTCAAACTTTTCACCAGTTCTTATAGTTACATTATCCTCTCCAAAGGTATATACAAATCGATTACCAACACCGCGACTGCGTATATCTTTCACATGAATGGTATCCAGTATGATTCACTATACCCTTTAACAGAGCACTTAAATGAGCATCAAAAATAAATGAATAAACTTAATTAAGTAATTTACATTGATAACAGTTACTTTGTTGTTTTTCAATTCATTTAACTCATAGAAGAATTCTTATGAATAAATATCACATGGTGATTTTGAGGATCCGCAAAACAATCCCACTGTAAAAGGATCATGCAATTGGTCATAAATGACTAACGCTACATTTAAAATAGTCAACCCATTTATATTTAAATGCATTTGAATAGTGGTATTAGTTACTGGATGAAAAATTTATTTGCTTAACAATCTGTTATTTGAAACCAACAGTGATTTATAATGATAATAATATCAACGTATTTAAATGTATATTTTTTTTAACGTCTGGACGGCAAACAGCTTCAAGCCGGTATATTTAAGAAGGTTCCCATAGGTTTGGTGTACTTAGAGCTTCCATTTTAACTTACGGTAAATAAACACTCGGCCAGACAACCATAAACTTATTACACCAAATGGAATGCTACTCATACCCTAAGTAGGCGATACCCGGACATTAACCTGGAACCTTGCGGTTGGAAGTCAGATG
>JAUZNK010075026.1:0-13691 GCA_035046665.1 Euphysa ruthae | reverse complement strand
AAATCTTGTTGTATATTTAGTAGCCCGATGATTATTTAGTAATAAGCATGAAACTTTTAGTTACTTATATGCTGTAATTTAATTTAGTTTAAAGCTCGATAAGCTGTAGAAATACCTTTGATTCATAATTACAAACTATAAATGAAAAATAAGGAAAATTAAAAACAATTTTCATACCACGACCTCAAAAAGATTGGTATTTGGTGTAATTGGTATCAGCAACTTGTTTCACCATCAAGATTGCAGGAAAGGCAAGGTAGCCCCGGACATGATTTGCTATTTTCTTTAAGTTCTTTTCTTTTGAAAAGAGCTTCATTTCGTCGTTCGGTAAAGAGGGGAGAGTATTGTTGGTCGGCGTATATTTTTATGTTGTTGGTTTGATTAATGAAGTTAATTGTTTTGAAATAGTCAAGTACGCGTTGGGCATCTTTCCAGTCGTAAAACTTGGCAAATATGCGTGCCGGTGTGTTCTTTTTACGGGGTTATTGTCTTGTTTTTTTCCCCTGTGAGCTCTTTCAATCATCCTGCTAGCACTTTCATATGATATGCCGGCATAATTGGATAGGACTTGGACGAGTTTTTTCTCGGTGAAGTTCCATGCTTCGTTGCTTCGGAATATGAGAGTATTTCTCATACTCCGGTTTGTCTGGTCTTCTATCTGCTTTGTTAATGCGGCGTTATGGTTTTTACCGGAGCCTACTTCTTTCTTCTGGTAAACTATTTCTTTATCACTTTTAGCAGCAGCTTTGCGGACGTTACTCGACAATTTTTTTTTTCACCAAGTTCTTTCTTGAGGGCTTCAATTTCTTTAGAGAACCCAAGAATTATTTCATTTTCAATGATTTCTAACAATTTCTTTTCTGAGATTGGCATGTTGGCGTTTGGTGATAGAAATAGGTATGAGAGGTCAAAAAAAAAGTAGATGTTGAAGATTAAATCGGATTTAGTTGTTGATAGATAGAGAGTTAAGATTTATGTTAGGGCAAGCAGAGCAGCTAAAAAATTATTCAGCCATCTTGCATCTCGGCACACGCAAAAAAAAAGAAAAAGAAAAGCACCAATACTGAACCAACACTACATAAGTATATCGTGTATATGTATATATCATGTTCAATTACATAAAAAATATATGTATTACATAAAAACTGTTTGTTTTAACAGTTGGATTTAAGCTGGTTTATAGTCATTGGACGGATAACCCAGAAGACACAACTAGAACCAAGCAAGTATCTTTTCACGAAAACCCATTTTGAACGTGCATTATCCAAGTTAAACTAGTAACGACATTTTGTTGTTGTAAAATTTTAGATCAAGTATTGAGAAGGTGTATTTATAAGTCTTTTAAATATATTTAGGTTGGATGCGTTTTTTAATTCTTCGAAGATGGTCTTCCATAGTGTCGGTCCTCGATAAACTATGGAGGGTTCGACCTATTTACAAGTGTTTTTAGGTAGTTTATACTGTTATGAGACTTGATCCTGAGGTTTTATCTGACTGGCTGATTATTAGCAAAGGAATTTTAAAAACTTGACGGGACTTTCTTTTGTATAAATTTGTACATAAATATTAGAATTTGATAGTTATTTAATTTTTAAATTTTTAATGTTCCAAAATTGGCCAAAATAGGTACTGCAAAGTCTCTACGATTTTTTGAATGTTAATATTTTGCATATGTGTTTTTGTTGATTGGCTAATTTTTGAAGTTTTGTTGGATGAGTTGATCCCCATGCAATGTTTGCATACGCAAGATGGCTGTGCACTAAACTGAAGTATAAAAGACGTCTAGATTTTAACCTTAGGAATGTTCTGGTTTTATAAAGGAGGCCAATTATGGAAGGCAAGCTTTGATTCAAGGGTATTTATGTGTACTTTCCAAGACAACGTTTTATCAACAATAACACCAAGGAATTTCTAAGAGTTGGTTTACTCTAATTTAGAATCATTGATTAATAGATTGGGTAATTATAAAGGGATATTTTCAGACTGTGATGCTTTATGAAATAGAGTAAACTTTGTTTTATTACCGTTTACTTGCCTTAGATTTCGTGTTAAATTTTTCTAATTCTTCATTCATTTTGGTAAAAAGTTGTTTTATGTCTTTATCTTGGAGAAAAAAGTTTGTATCGTCAGCAAACCCATTGGTTTTTACTAACGGGGAAGCATTACATATACTTTTAACATAAATTTAAAATTTTAAATTAAAATTAAAAATTACATAGAAGGAATATAATCGGTGTTTTTTTATAGGGAAAAACCGTTGTCCAGTGCGTTACTAAGGGAAAGTTGGTTTCATGTAATTATTTTTTTAAACGTTGAATTTAGGTATTTTTAGGGTTTTTTAAATGTCAGAAACCATCTAAATGTATTATATAAAGGTTAAATATGCAAAAACAACAAAAAAAATTAAAAAAAAAAAAATAAAAAGAGATTTTTGAGGGTAGTTCCCATTTAAAGCATCCTTAATTGGCGAAATGCTTATCAACGGTTTTTTTTTGTAATAATTCAATACTATTTTCGTATTTTTCCATTGGTTTGCTGGTAAAACAGCTTGCAGTTCTGAATCTATCTAGCGAAAGTTCACCTAAATGCCCTACTTCATGTTTAGCTGGGTTAGTTAATCTAACGGTTGGATTGTTTTAAAATTTAGGCGTGTGGTCTTTTAGTGTTATAAAGGCTTCATTAGCACCATTTATTACCACTCGTTCTCTAACTTCATCATCTTTGATTAGGTTGCTGCCATCGATGTTCCCACTTGCTAACATTTAAACTTGTTTTTTTGTATGCAGTTTGCATTGAATTTTTTATAAATGCATCTAATACTCGACTTTTGAAACCTCATACAAATTATTGGTTTTTTTGGCGTGAGCAAATGTTTTTTCTGACTGCTTTATAAGCTTTAGTTTCTTCCTTTAATTTAGTTTGAAATCGCTTTTTTACGCTTAAGAATTTTATTTTTTTCACGATATTGAAAAGCTCATTTTCAAAGTCAGCAAACTCTTCAGCTGTTGGAGGCGTTCTGAATGATTTAAGGTTGTATTAAACTGAATTGTTAATTTGATAACCATCTTTAACATAAATTGTTTTCCAAGCATAAAAACCTTCCAAGAAAATTTCTATGGTACAACCCACCTTAGCACAAAAGAATATCAACAAATATACATAAATTATCTTTTTTAAAACCTAAATAAAAAACAGCGTACTTATAAGCTCAGGGAAATATTTAACAGGAACAATATAAAAGTTAGCTATAGTTGTATGGCAAGCTGAAAATCAGTCTTAGTTGCCCATAACCAGAAGATCTTATCGTTGCCAGCAAAGATAATATCCAAACCAAAGATTGTATACCCATGGGAGGCTCTTTCTCCCATCCCATAATCGCAATTACTCACCCTAAGCGAGAATAAGTTTTTTGACCAAAAACTTATTTAAAATTCGTGTGCTGAGCTCAAATTTTCATAAAACTTTTTTGATTTCTCATAGCAGTTCTATATTTTCGTTTTAATGGATTACTCACAAGTCTTCAATGTAAAATTTTTTTTGGAAGTTTTATGAATGCAGCTGAAAGTTATTAAACGACAATTTATTTCTTTAAAATTTTCATTTCTATCAAAAATGTATGATAACTTAGATTAGTAATTCAATTAAAGTACCGTTCACATTGTCAAAAAATCAAGGTACAAAACACGTTGGAAAACAACTAAAGCACCGCTGAAATTATGAAACAATGAAAATACCACCTGTAAAAACAATAACTAAAACAATCAATTTACTACCTTACAATGCGGTTACTTTAATACACACAACTTTTATGACATTCAACATTAAAACAGTTTATCAAAAATCTGAATTGACTGAAATTTTTTTTGCAATTAGATTATAGATGGTTTAAATGATAATGAATTTGGTTTTAGGTGGTACCCCAAATACGTTAAACTCAAAGATGGTCAACCAACATACAGAAGTGATTTTGAACACCCACGCAGAAAATACCTTTCTTCCGTAGTAAGATACGCGTACGCGTGTGGTAGCGTGGAGAAAAAGAATGTTTTGAAGTGTAACCAATTACTTCAAAGAGCGAAGCATGATTTAGAGTCGTTTTATTCGTTTAACGAAACATTGATGAAACTTATTAGAGGAAACATTGAGTGATCATTTAGAATGAAGACAGAATATTTAAAACTTTAAAAAAGCCTTTGAGGTGGTTTTAATTATTTGAGTGTTTTAACATTTTTCAGAAAAAAATAAATTGTTTTCGTCTTAGCTATTTATTCTTTTGTCACACCTTTTGAATGTTTATTCTTCATTTTATAAGACTCTTTTAAAGACAAAATTTAAACCACTTAAAAGCTGATCGATATAGTTTATTAACCTGATCCAGATTTTTGCTACTTTTCTTGCCTGAGCTACAAATGAATACGAAGATGATAAAAAAGTCAATAGAATTTACCACTGTGGTGAAAAATCTCAGAATGTTGAAATTTATTTTAAAACGCAAAACGATAGAAAAATAACGGCATTATCAATACATAACGGTTTGCGAAAACATGGCAAGCTTGTTGGCAAGCCAAAGTTAAAATGGTATATAGTAATTGATAATTGAAGAAAACTGCAACAGAATTCAACAAACAAAAAATTTTCTTACGCTACCAGTGATTAATATACAATAAAGCTGTAGCTAAATAGAAATATATTTCTTCTTTTGATTTAACTTTGATCTATTGGAACAACAGGTTATACAAAAAAAAAAAAAAAACAAAAATGATTTTATGGTATATCGCATACATTGTGAAATAAAAATATTAAATTTAACTTACAGTATGAAACACCCACCTTTGTAAAGACGCGAAATTAAATATTAAAACAATTTGATGTTTACATTCGAATGGAATTTTAATCATTCTTTTGTTTAAACGTTTAAACAGAATGCTCTGTGGACAGTACTGAAATAAAATTTGATTTGGCTTTGATTTGGTAACTAACAACATAAGATATCATATATTATTGTCTCGATTGAATTCTCTGTTGTTCAAAATACTATTAATAAAGAAATAGGGAGACGAGATGATATTCTCCTAATATAATTTCTCTCTACTTTTTAAATATTATTAATCAAGAAAAGGGAAGGCGAGACAAAATATGAAAAAGTAAGCACGAACTCACAATCTTCCTTAACATAGAGAATTTTTTGCCTTGTTTCCAGATGATCTCCAGCAATTTTCGCAAATAACGTCACCGTGTATGACAAAAGGCATGAAAAAATCTTTTAACAAAAACATAAACTATATATTAGCTTTTTAAAACCAAAAACAGAAAGCTCAGAAAAAAAATATAAACAATCATACTACTCATTGCAAATTGAAAAACATAAAAATGGTCCTAAAACTACGTGGCAAATAATAATAAAGATCACCGGAAAATTAAAAAAAAAAAAATGATCTCCTTTGTTTAATAAAAACAAAAGATGGAAATAATTATGACAGAAGAGAAATAGCGACAGTATTTATTGAGTTATTTTACAAATATTGGAAGTAATCTAGCAAATAAAATATCAGTGGTAAATAATTCATTTGAGATTTTGATTATTATTTCAACCAGTTTTAAGGCGTCAATAAAACAAAGTTTACTCTCTTTTTATCATAAAAATAAAAATTTAATCAAAAATGAATTATCGATTTTAAACTTAATTTTAAACTTATTAAAAGAGAATACGTAACAAAGTTTCTTGTTAAATTGATTGACGAAAACCTAAATTGGAAAGCTCAAATTTCAAAAGTAACCTCTGGCATAGCCTGGACCAGCACTCATATATCTAAATAAAAACACTTTATCGTTATCAAAAACACGCTGTTCATTTACACAATTATCAAAACCACTTTACTCACTCAAAACATCTGCTTAATGAAATGATTATCCTATATGTAGCCGAACCCAACATTTTTCAAACTCTTACTTTAATATTCAAACATAAACAAAACTTGTCACTAAAAAAATTTTGTAAGTTTATAAACATTAAAACCAGCAAAAAGATATATTCTAAGACGTCATTTATTATTAGAACCATCAATTTATACAAAGTACCATTGCATTCCTTGGTCCTTTTCTGTGGAATTGTTCTTATCAACACTAACCTCTTTGAAATCCATTTGTGAGCATCTTAAGCTCGTTTAACTGCAAAATCTTTGAAGATAATGCTAACCACGTTATTATACCTTACATCAAAAACGAACTATATGCTAAATATGTCCAAAGAGTTAACTTAGTTTGGGATTAAAATTTCAAAGAAAGTCCAAAAAATAAGTCCAGAACAGATCGTGATACTGAATTACTTAATAAAGTAACATCTAAGGTAATAATGCCTCGCAAATGGTCAGTTTTCCGTCGATGTAGCGAAAATAAAGTCGAAATTTTTTCTTATTTGTCAAGATATCTCGTATAAAGCCTAGATTTTCAGAAGATATATGGAGCAACAATTCATGAGGAAGGTATTACAAACTCTGAAAAAGAAGTTTCTAGCTTAATGCTATGTACGCTTGAATAAGCCGATGAACGTATCTTTTTACATATCAAATGTTTTGCGGCTAATTTTTCTCGCGTGCTCATCAAAACATCAAAGACATTGTGTAATTATTTTTATTGCTATCTTGTTATTCTATCACATTGCTAATTTAACTGAACTTTCGATATAGTACGGAACAGGTAAGAACCATCATTTCATTCCCATTCACGTAATAACAGCAACTCTTAGAGTAAATTCTTCAAGCACTCATCTTTTATCCCACGCAATTGTTGGTAACGATAGAACGTCTTCCGTAACTGGGAAGAGTAAGAAACCTTTTATGATGCTTTGAAACTCTTCCCAGAGATCACCACTACCTTTATAAGACTAGCTGAAGTAAAATCTCGTGAATATTTTACTAACACCGAATTTAAATCTTTGGAAAAATTCTTTATTGTTTTGTACAACCCTGCATTTAATATAGATGACATTTAGTTAATTACTAATTAATTACTCACGAAGAATTCTATTTACACAAGATCGCAAGCTATTATAAGAATATATTCCACCAACAGCTGACTCTCTGAAGCAACACCATATCCTAAGATCAGTACTACAGGCTTCAAATTTGCGCAGATAGTTTGAAAAACAAAGATTGGAATGGGATGCGTGCACATGGTGTTGGAAAAACAGAATCAGGCTACGTTCCTTTCTGGTAGCTCTCCTGGGGAGAAATACCAGAAGCCTCTTTAGCATGCCGTGAACTTATAAAGTGCGGGTACCAAAAATCTTACACTAACAAACAACTAAAGAAAACTGAATAAACCACGGATACAAAAAGGGTTTTTTATCTATCCATAGGAATAAGGTAAAAAATTAAGGTTTTTACCCAGCCAGAAAAAAAAATCGTACTTTTATAGCAACCTTAGAAACCAAACAAAGACTTATTATAGTGAAACATAAATATTGTTTTAGAAAAACTTGAATACCTGTGGCTTACTATATAGTTTCATATGGTTTTACGTTTTTGAACTGCAATCATGGAGTATTATGCTAAGATAAAAGTTTGGAAAATTGCAATGTAAAGTAATGTTATAATTGTTATATCAAGCCTTTCCTTATATTGATGTTAACAATTTGTGGATTTTTTTTTTTTTTTTTTTTATTTAAACAAATACCAGTCGTTTTCCCACATTTCATATCAGTTTCACATGTAGGTTTAACCAGCAGTTTCATTTAGAAACACAACTTAACGTATTTTTTTCTTTTTTTTCTTTTGGAATCTATAGGTATAGCATAAATAAAATGAAGGTTTAACCTCAAGGTTTCTTTTTCTATCAAAAGTCATATTTCAACGGTTTTTCTTTATGTCAGAAACGGTAAATAACCAAATTATTATTAGATTCCCTCGATGATCTATCTACTCTCATTAACAGTTCCTGTTAATGCATCAATCTGCTCAAAGCAATACCACCTTTTAATGTATCTATCTGCTCTCAGTAATACCACCTGTTAATTAATGCCTCTACACGCTTTTTGACAATCCCATTCAAAAATTGAGGCAATGAAATTTTTCTTTCAGTTTTTTCTTGTAAAAACCAATTTCTTGTAATTTAAATTTTTTTAACCTTGCTATTCCCTACAATACATTTCAATCTGGAAATATCATGATTTAAACTTGAGTCATTATTAAAATTTTTTAAATCATAAAATGTGCCTCATTATTTTTGGATTCCTTATCTATATTTCGTTTTTCATTACCTAGAGCTGAAATTTCATTAACTGGCTCAAAAAATATTTCCGTAAGCTGTTCCTTTATTTTGTTCTTACCTTATATATTTGGATCTGGTGTGTCTGTATTTTTCTCGTTCTTTTCGTCTATTGCATTGCTATTCAATTTATTTTCAGATTCAAAGTTGCAGTTGTTTTTAATATTGCTAAAACTGTTTCCAATTTGTTTAGAGAGAGTTTTATTGTCAGAAACAGTTTGAATGTCTGATGTTTTTTCTTTTTTATTTGATATATTATTTTCATTTTTATTTTTAGGTAAACCGCCATTTCCATTGGGAAAGTTGTACAAAATCATAACTCCATTTTATATTTCTTGATCTTTTCCAGAAGAATTTTTATAGTTATTTCCTGACATGCTTCCAGAAGCAGTATAACTGTCCAAATTGCTAGTATCAGTTAGCGCTTTATCACTGTTAGATATTAAAACATGATTGTTATTTGTAGATAACTGCTCAGTAACCGAAGTTTTCTTTTGAATGTTCTGAGAAAGTTTTTCGCTTTCATTGAAGACTAACTGATTTTTCGTTCCCTCGTTCCCAGTATGCATTGCGTAATCATCGTTTTTTCTTGGAAATCTTTCTTCTGTGTCTTGGTAAAATAATTTTCTATCAACAGTGTTCCAAAAACTAATCCTACTAGCCGTATCATCGATACCATCACGAGTTTTACCGATATTCTCTTTTTCCTCGTGTTCGTAAAACAACCCATCTGTACGAAGATTAAAACCTAATTTATTTGTAACTGTTTCTTTGTATTTTTCAGTCTTTTTTATATTACTTATTGAATTCTTTTTCATTACAGAAATTACTGCATCCATAATCGTATTAGGCTCTTCGTCTAACGATGCACCAATTCCTTTGTCTAAGGAATACAACTTTTTATAAGGTCCAGCACCCTCTTTGAATTCATTTATTTCGAAAGAATTTTTTCCAGAAGTGTCAATTTCATCATTAAAAAGATTTCTATCTATTTGCGGGATGGAACCATTATCCTTCAAGCTTTTATTTTCTAAAAGTTGATTTTCACTGGGTTCTTTAAATTTATTGGTCGTTTTGATACTTTTTGGAGATTGTTTATTTAAACAATTTATGTATATGATACTGTTGTTATTATTATTACGCTCTTCCTCATAAAAACCTTCATCAATTCCTATTTTGTTATAACAAATATGCTCTGTTGCATCTTTTTCCGTAGAATTCTCTGCGTCATTAAGATTATTTTCAGATCTATTTACTCTCATATCTGTTATTTTGGAGATACCATCAACATCTGTGTAATTGGAGTTATTATGATTCTCTGAGGTTAAATTTAAAATTTGAGATGCGTTATGTGAGCCGCTTTCAGTGACACTTTCGTTTGATATTTTTCGATTCCGGTTGATTAACTTGATATCGATATGGTCCTCATTGGTTAATTTCAAAATGTTTGGATTTTCGCACTCCAAAAATTTATCAATTTTAGTTTTTTTAGCGATCGTTTCCAAAAGTTCATCCTCTTCAGCTAAACCGTCAGAAACCACATGCGCAAAGAATGATTGAGCTTGATGGTAATTGTTAAAGCAGTTATCAACATGGTTCACGTCATTCGATTCAATTTTTTTTAAAGAACTTTCTTCTGTATTGAAATGAGCATCGATGTAATTTTCAGAAAATGATTGAACGCACTCTTCTATAGGTAGGCCATCTTTACTAAAACTTTCATCTGTCAATTCTATTTTTTTCAAGGCATTTTCATTACCGTTACTTATTGGTGATAATTCGTCATTATCGTTATTTACACTCGCTAAACCAGCATTAGCAATCATTTGTATCGTTGGTTCCTCGTCATTGCCATTTTTCGTCACAGAATCGAAGGCATTATCAGTTTTGGCTGCAAATTTAGAATTTATTTTGCTTTGAACCTTTTCGGTGTTAATACTATTACTGCTTGATATATTTTCATCTTCTTTAAGCTCTTGAATTAGCAACTCTGCGCGTGCACGCAGCAGTTCTATAATCCGAGAATCTGCTTTAATGTCAACAATATTAACAGACGAATTGTCAGAAGCTGTACCAGGTAAGTCTTTGTTCGTAAACTGACTTGAAATTTCTTTATTTTCATTTGATCTGTCTTTTCTTTTCTTCTTGTAATTTGATGACCTTTTGAGGAAATTTTCGTATTTGCTTTTACGTTTACCAGGTGTCCGTGGAAGTTTGTCTAAGTGTTCCTGTATTTCCTGTCCCAGATGAAATGAGTCGCGAAATGCACCAATACTCAAACTATCAATGTCATCGAAATTGATATTTATATCTTCATCTACTTGACTAGTCTTTATTTCTTGTGAATCCACTACAACCTAAAGTAAAAAACTTTAATTTAATAGAGCAAAAAAAAATATTTTTATTATCTTTTTTTTTTTTTTTTGGAAATATATATATTCCACTTATTGTGAAAATTAAGGCTATATAATCAGGTCTTCGATTCTATTGAAGTATATATTTATGTTCAAAGTGGGAGCCAATCGGTTTGGGCCTAATGTACTTAGATTCCTATTTGAGCTTGCATTAAAAAAATCTCACACCTCACACCTATAGGTGTATGAAACCAATGTATTAACCACCCTGCCAGAGACCATTAATAAATCATGTTTGACATTATCCTAACAAATAAATTGTTACAAGATAATATATTTTACTGCAATGATAATCTTTAATTAAAATAGTGGCCTGGACTAAAATTAGTTACTTTTTGCCGTCTAATTAAAACGGTTAAATAATTAAGGAAAGTGATTTTTTTAATAAATTTAGTCTATTTTGATAATATTAATTTTTTCTTGTACTTGATTCTTTAAGTCTACTTATTCTTCAACATCTCACTGATCTTCTACATCTCCCTATTTTCTATCTCCCTGATCTTCTCGCTCTCTCTGTTCCCCGTTTGCCTGATATTCTCCTTCTCCATGTTGTTCTTCTTCGTCTCCTTTCAATTTAATTTCACTACTTCTTCATAGTCGCTCCCTTCTTCATTGTTTATATCATATTTCCGTTCTCCGTTGTAACTATAATCATATAAAGTGCCTACGAACTCTTTCATCAATTTGTTTACAAGTTCGTGTATTAGACTAAAATTTAGCAGTAATGGCACTTCAATAACACCAGCAGGAGTTAGAGAATAAATTGTGGAGAGTAAGTTTACACAAAAGGTACCACCTTCGTTTATGAAAAAATAGCAATCGTGTGAAATTTTTTTTGGGATATGTCAAACGGTCAGTCACGAGTAAAAATTTTGGTGTTTTACTTTGAGGGAGCAAGCGTATGGGTTGATTGATTTTAAAGAAATAATTAACTCTCCTTCTACTTTAATTTTTCGTATTTTGCCAAGTAGAATGTCCCCTACATGCAATATTACTTTCAAATTAAGATATCATACTGATGAACAGAAGAATGATGAAATTCACGAAGCTCCCCACTTGTTTGAAAACAATGACTTAAATAAAGACGAGCGAATTCTATTAACCGTTTATCCAAACGCACACCAAAACACAAAAAAAAATAAAAGAACGAAAGAACGCGCAAAACAAAAGGCGATAAATTGACATAACTGACGCTCTCCATTATTTTGCATTCATATATTGATAAAAAAAGTATTTGAAACAACGGAGGAGCCTTGAGGAATATTTCCTACACTGTATCTTGTTGTTTATAAATTTTCTAAAGAAACATAGCAGAAAAAGCATGAAGTAAAAACATTCCAGATATTATAGATTTTTATAAGAACACTGATGGAAAGTCTTACAGAACACAGGGGTTTTTAGCATCTGCATCTGGCAGTACGAATCATGCGGAAATTGCTGCAATCAATAAGAGATGAGATCAATCGTACAACCTCGAAAACACTGCAATACCTCGGTACCAGAACAGATCAGGAACGAAACCGGATAGTTCGTTTTGAAAAATGAAACAAAATCAGCGTTGGAAAAATTCAAGAAAAGTGTCCTAATTACACCTTTGTAAGAATAACAGTAAAAACTTGAAGAAAAAACTGAAAAGGGAAAAAAAACAAAACAATTAAACTGTGCAGAGAAGAAAGACCAAATCTCTTAGATGCCCAAACTCTTGGAAAAGTGAAAGACGTGGTAACTGGAGTACGTTTGGCTGGAAGGTTAATATCTAGAAAGATGGTAATTGCTATTGGCCCTGGAGTTCTTAAAGCAACTTGTCCATCAAAATTGGAGGAAATTGGTGGTCACATTGAATTAAGGAGAGGTTATGAGAGACATGTGTTAGAAATAATGAAATAGTCGAAGAGAAAAGGCACTACCGCTAGAATTGAGCGAACAGTTTCTCCTGGAAGAGAAGCTTACATCTCAGTAACTTATTTCGTCAATCGTCGAATGATGTTCCAAAAAGATGCAAAAGATCTTAGTTTAAATCTAGACCAAACATCCTTGTCCTACATTTCCCCTGCGAAATAAACTTTTAACCTGAAAGGTGCCAAAACTCTCCCAATTAAAGGAACAGACGATAAGAGACAAATAACTGGAAATTTTATTGTCAGTATCACTGGTAAATTTTCACCGATCCATCTTATTTATGAAGAAAAAACACGCCTTCCCAAATACGACTTTCCTCTATATTTAATGATTTTCAGCAAATCACTGGTTAAAATGAATGGTTCTCAGAGCGGGTTTCACAACAACTCAAGAAAGTTACACCGGCTCCAGACGTTCAAGTATCTCTTGGCCTTGTTAAATTAAAAGTAAAGAATGTTCGTTGGATTTCTTATATTATAGTGTTACCTATGTAGCCAAATAAAAATTATCCTCAATGGATTCAAGACCGCTGGTATGGAAAAGCTAGTGTTAAGTTGAATTAAAGATGGAAAATCATCGCCATTTTGTTGTTTGGAAATTATTTTTATGATCGTTTCCAAAGACTTTTCATTAGAAAATATGATTTACATTGTGAACGTTATCATTTTTCTTCCCGTCTTAGAAACGAAAAACCTTTCATATCCAGGCTAAACACTTATTTTTAGACACAAATATAAAAAAAGCAAAATTCTACAAAATATCTTAATCGATAAAACAAAAAACTGGTAAATTACACTGCTCGTTAAAAATTTAGGTCACTTAGCCAAAATTTGGTCACTTATTGCCAACTTTTTTACGATCGATAAGGTACCATTCAGTTCACGAAAATAACTTAACCTAAAAGGAAACATACATTCACTTCAAAAAATTTGTTATCAAATAATCAGTCAATAAATATATATAAATATACATTTAAAATTATGAGTTTCTGGTTTTAACACATATTAAATATATAAATTTATCCACAATAACAGATGTTAATGATGAATGAATGTATGTATGTATGCATGTATGTGTGTATGTATTAATGTATGTATGTGTGTGTGTGTGTGT
>JAUZNK010075025.1:0-30247 GCA_035046665.1 Euphysa ruthae | reverse complement strand
AAAATAAGGCCTTGGCTTTTCTTGTGCTTATCCCTGCTATCAATACCTGTTGTTTAAAATATTGTGGTATGCAGTAATTTATTTATTTTTTTTTTTTTTTAAACGATGTTCTTAACATTTATTTTGTAAACTTTTTATTGATAGTGAATAAATACTTACTTACTTACTTACAAACAATTTCTGTGGAAAATCTTTCAAATCTTAGATAGTATTTGTTTTCTAAATATAAATACAACTCTGACAAGTTGCTTACTACATCCGCAGCACTAAAAATGAAAATATGTGATCACATTTTGTGTCAACACTTTGGTCACAATCCCATTGTTTACAAATGCAACTGTTGGATCTAACATCACATGGTTGGAAATGTCTTGTTGATGAAAGGCTACAACCAATAACTACTGATCTTCCACCTGCACCAGAAGAAATTGTGAAAACGAGTTTGTGTAAATGTATGGGATCATGCGATACCAAGCGTTAAGCTAGTGGGTCCCTTTGATGTTCACATTTTTCCGCAATTTTGTTGTCTGAGATCTAATATTTGGAATTTGACAGATCAAAAACAAAAATCACGTCCTGGTCTGTAAATTACACATACTTTAAGTGATATGACCAAAAAATTGATTAAAGTTTGTTGATATTATTAGTGTTCACTTTCTGACAAAATCTTATGGTGTTATTACTATTGTTTGACAAGTTATTAGCATTTTAGTGATTTGTGACATCTAAATAATCTGGTCTGTAAAAAAAAAAAAAAAAAAAAAATGCAACCTATCCTATTTTATATCTACCAATGGTAAAAAACACCACTGGTAGATTCCAAAAACATCAAAAGTTAGTTTCTAACAAAAAAAAAAAAAAAAAAAAAAAAAAAAAAAAAAAAAAATGCGGAATAACTATATTGCTACAGAATAACCCTGACTATTTGATGTATTTATGTGAAATAACACATTCAAAGAAGTGCAATATTAATTCTAGATGTCAAAATCTCATTAAAAAAAATTAAAAATATGTAAAAAAAAAAAGTCGCATATACTGAGAAGAATTACGCGTGTATTAATTCTTTAAACAAAGCTTCATGAGCATTTTTATATTTTAAAATAACCTCCGAAAGTTTTGTTTATTCGACAAAAAAAGTATGGAAACCGCTCCTTGAGTGGTCTCATGTGACTCTGGTAAATAGCTACATTGAAATCTCTGCCAGTTGATCGGTTTCAATTAGTATGTCAGCGCTTTTTGGTGTTAGCATGTAAAAAGAGAGTTAACTATAATACTGTGTTATACATGATTGTTTGTGCAAAGTGGTTTCGTTACCCTGCTTTTGTTGATGTTTACCTTGTTTGCAATAACAAAACATGATCATAGTCTTGGGGTCGCTGAGTCACAAACCTTACTTATTATCAGTGAGAATGGATTTACTGTCAAATTGCCCACCAGATATTATCATGATTGCAATATATGTAACAGCATGAAGCGGTAACTTATATTTATCTGAGATAATCTATATTAGTACCGTTTAGTAACATTACTGCATTTGGAAGAAAAACTATTCGAAAAGAAGTGAATTAACAGTATTTTTATATGCGTTAGTCATTCAAGAGACCGAAAAAAAATTAATTTCCAGCCCCACGATGGGGGGCTGGATTGAACAGGAAATTCAATCTTAGTTAAAAAAACCAATAAAAGCTAACAGTGCTTGGAATAATCCCTGATATGGTTAACACAAAAAAAATCACCTATTTGCAAAAAGATTTGAATCTCCTAGAGATCTAAAGATTTCAAGCATTAAAAACTAAAGGTGTAGAAGTAGATTTTTCTATATAGATAAGCTATTCAAAGCTTAAAAGACATCTCATCTACTGTTCTCGGTGCTCTCTTATTAAATCTATTGATTAAACTAATATCATTCTTATAAAACCAAATAATCGAAAAGTATAATGAGGAAATATTTGCATTCTTACAATGACTACAACATAAATTCATATATGTTGTCTCAAATGTAAGAGTTGACTAAATTTACTATTAGTTTATTGTAATGAGTCTGGAAGAAAAGTTAATTTGCTAAAAATATTTTGTAAATCTGTGGTATAGCGGTTAACACATACCTAGTGGTTAGCACATACCTAGCGGTTAGCACATACCTAGTGGTTAGCACATACCTAGTGGTTAGCACATACCTAGTGGTTAGCACATACCTAGCAGTTAGCACATACCTAGTAGTTAGCACATACCTGTCATCAGCATCATTCTTTCTGTGATAAGGTATAATATTAGGAATTTTTATTTAAAAAAATATATAGTTTATCCAGAAAGATAAAAATTCTATGAGAATGAGAATGTTATACAATATTTCCAGATGGGCCCATGTGGTGTGTCTTGGAGTACTTAGAGTGCCCATTTGCGCCTACGAAATTCGCTCAACCAAACAATCCACCATTTTGAGCTAGCGTTGCATTACGCAATGAGTTTTGCTCAGAAACTCAGAGATAAATGGAAATAAATTTCCGCCAGAGGAGGGAGTCGAACTCGTAACCCTTCGCACCGTAATCAAACATCCTACCACTGTGCCAACTCTGCTATGAATGATGATAATGCCAAGTCAATGAGTCTGACTTTAGATATAATAAACAACAAAAAGGACAATTTCAAGAATACTGAAAAGATGCTTTTCAGGACCAATCCGATAATTAAAATATTTCTTTTCAGGACTAATCGTAAAATTTAAAAATATGTATTGTGAATTCAAAGATTAATAATTTTCAACCCAAATCTATTCAGCAACTGTGAACAAATGGCCAAAGTAACACATTATCACCCTATTCTCAATCCATAACAAAAACATGAATAAAGTTGGTTGCTCATGACGCAATTTTAGGGCGGTAGGAAGCAATAACTGTTTCAAATCTTCAATTCTAGTACAAGGAATCAATATTTTTATATAAAAACATATATAACAAAATTGCATTTTTCAGAATTTTATTTTTTGGTTGTTTCGATGATATACATTTGAACATAATTGTCCATTCTACATTGCCTTTGTAACAATGAGTTATAATTAGAAAAATATTGGCCTATATTAAAATTGTTCCAAAGCATTTGATTCAATTTGTTAGAATGAAATTTTTGAGCCATTACAAGCCTATGGAATAACAGACAAAATCACATCTGCAATTGGGCTTATTTATGATGGATCATAAGCAGTTATATTTACACAAGATGGAGCTACTAATTCCTCTGATATCTTCTTGTTATTATCCTTCCTGTTATCAGAAGAAATACATTAACAGCATTTCTGTATTATGTTATATGGAATTTTAATGTAAAAAGTTATGATTAAAACTTGACCACATTAAGTAAAAATGACATTTATTGAAGAGATTGCAGCATCAACAATTTATAAAAAAAAGGCAAAGCCTACTTCATAGCATTGAAAATACTGCTTGTCAGAGACCAGCCTTTAATTAAATGTTTTAAAAATAGCCTTTTAATACTAAATAAATAACTCCCTGAAATCTTCTTTAAATATATCCAAAAAACATTTTACGATATTTAAAAGCCTTGGTACTAGATTTTATGATTTTTACACAGAATGCCTGTAGCAAGCATTAGATCATCCGAACACCAAATCTACAAATTTCATAATTAAATCAAGATAATTTAGTGCCTCTATTAAGAGTATCCTTCTGTAGGAGTTCAAAATTTGTAAAAACTTCCAAAAAATAGATTAATGTTACTAAAAAAGTTTCTCTACTGAGGATTGAATACCATTTGATAGTGTGTCTACATGACAAACATTGACCTCTATAGGCGAGTTAAGTTTGTAGGTAATAATACTGCCAAGCAGCTTCAAAGCTCACCTTTTAAGAACTAAAAGAAATATCAATCCATATAAAAATCTATCCAAAAAATTAAAAGAAGTTGGTCTAGAGAAATTATTTTGCAAATGACTTAAAAGGAAATAAAGAGAAAAGGTGTTCGTAATATGATAATGATGATGACAATGTCAACAATGATGATGATGATGATGATGAAGATGATGATAAAGATGATAGTCAGAATTCAAGTTTCATTAAATCAACTATTTAAAAAAACCAATGCTTATTTCGCAAAAGAAAGTAACAAAAAGCAGGAGTATCGACATCAGAAGACATCGAAACATTATATTGCCATATATAGTTTTTAATGAAGAGATAAATTTTAAAAATAACTTCTGAAACACATACCTCAAAAAAACCACTTATGATATCTTCATCATCTACTATTGATTCAATAAAGAATGTCTAAAAGAACAGGTATAAAGTTATTATACAAGCAAGATGACGCAAAATATAATAAGATTTTTTTGCTTTGACATACAAAATACTAAAAGAACTTTACTTTGCTAAAAATGATCATTAGGTTAATGATATTTACTGTTTTGAAATTCAAGAAGATTAGAATTTTATATATCCTACTAATTCTCCAATGAAATTGTTTCCTACCACACACACATGATAGGTGTATGTACGAACAGTAACTGATAAATTTGTATGTGTGGCGCTCTTTTGAAAGTAACATTAAAAATACCCAACATGCCTAACTTTCTGTAACACAAAAAATGTAATTCAAAAAACGTTTTTTAAAGAAAAACAAAATGAACTAGCTACTAATATTAATATTTCTAACATATTGCAAAACCTCAAGCATTGTAAGAATTCCAAAACGAGTATTTGACCCCCAATTTGGGCTTGATGAGTAAGTAAAAGGCAAATGGGATAACATTGAATGAAAAACAACATAACATTAGAAAAGTTCTAAATTGTAATTTTTAGACCAAATAAATAAAAGCTTCCTTCTGAGGTTTCCGCTACAAATATATAAGTGCAATAAGCGAAACTCTGTTTGACGAGCGCTTATTTTAAAACACGTTCAATTTTAATCTTTCCTTGTATTGAATTTGATTATAAAATTTTATTAATGTTAAGTGATTTCGAATTGATTTTGTTCGTTTTTATGAAATAAGTTATTAACATTTTAGAATGCTGAAATCAATATTCAATATCTTTAGACTTGATGTTGATCAAGAATATTATTAAATCAAAACAAATTATTGGGTTATTAAGCATTAAAATGTATTGGTAACGGCTACTAAGTACATTCCACTCATTGGTTTAATCGCACCCTTCAACGCTTAACAAGCAACACTGCTAAGATATTACTAGTTAGTTAAAACCGTTTGGGAAGCCAAAAAAAATTTAGCCTGCTTGACGTTCTGTCAGAAATTTCCAAATTATTTATTTTTATTTATTCTATCCTTGTTTTTAAAAAGCAAAAAGAGAAACTTAAAGTTTTATTAGCAGAGAATCCATCACCAAACATTTTCACAAGGCTAGTTTGAATATGCTTGTAATGCACAAACCTAAAACCTTATGCCAAAGATTATATTCACATGTTTCATTTGAATTGTACACTCATCAAATTCTTTTATACTTCCTCCCTTATTCAGAACTGGGACTGGCGTAAATGAATGTAGTTTTCATCTTAATGAAATTAACGAAATGCCCTGTGATAAAAAAATTAGAATAATACAAAACTGAATATTTATCAAATATCTTTCCAAACACATACAATAAACATCCATCTAGATAGTTTATATTACCAAAAAAAAAATATTTTAGTGATTTGTTTTGTAACTTTGTTTGAAATTTTATGTGGAACTTTTAAAAGCAAGCAACCCTCTGAATTTACAACGGCATTCATCAATGCCGCCATCCAAAATTTTGCTCCTGCTAGGCCATACTGCCTTTAAATAAGGGGGACATTATATATAAATTTGAAAATTCAAAGAAAATGCTGTCGTGACTATAATAATTGCCCTCACATGACGATCCACAGTGGCAAAAAATTCTTGCCGCAGATTTTTCAAACTCAGACGGCTGAGCAAGTGATTTAGAATTTCATAACATAGGAACAAAATTATTTATTATTTTGTTGAAATGTTGTTAGTAGTTTTTTTTGTCATGCCACTTGGTAATTAGCATATAAATAACATTTAGTTAATTAGTTAATTATTATTTAGTTAATGAATTCCAGCTTTATCAAATTAAATCATTAGTGAAAATGCAAAACTGATATGACATTTCCAATATTCATTACTCATACATGACTAAATATAGTATTTAAAATGAAAGTAAATCTTTAGTGTAGAGACAATACAAAAAGAAAACCTTTAAGGTGTTTTTTTTATATTATTATTCTTTTGTTCATAACTCAAGTCTCTGTTTATTTAAGTAAAAGGATTTTAGCTTGGGATTAAGCGAAAAATTAGCCCGAGGTTTGTTTTATTAGTCGATAAAGCTCCACATAATAAATGGCAGCATTTTTTCATAGCCCATTTTAAGAATTTTTTTTGACACAATTTTACAGGCTTTTAGTTTATGATTTATTGATGGCAAAAATTTTATTTGGCGGGCGGCAAAATTTCTTCCCCTAAGATTTAGAGTTTAAAAGCTCATTCTCAAAAATCACAAGCCTTTTAATTGATTTTTCTTTTCTATGTCAGACAATTTTTGTGTCTATCCTTGCATCTCTTATACTGTTTGATATCGTAAAGTTATTATATATATATATATTTTTTTTGTTACTTACCTTTTTGAAGTGTTATGGCAAAATAAAAACTATCTGAAGAGCTAATTATCCATTAAAGAAAATAAAAATATTTTTTAGCCATATCAAAATAGCCAGAGCAGAAACCTTTAACAGTTATTAAAACTTTCAGACCAAATGGATATGATAAAAACTACCTGACAAGCTAACTAGCCATTAACACTGTTTGATAAAATGGGATAAAATTTTTTGGATCAAATAAATAAAACAAAACTTGATGAAATGTCAATATTACCAAAAATAAAATTCCAAATATTTGAAAATTTTAACCAAATACGAAATCAATTTTCTGAGAATTTAAACTCAAGAAAAAATTTTTTCATTTAAATTTTATTTGTGTAAGGGTCTGCGCTGAAACATGCTAAATTTACAACAAAATGCTTAAGTAATTAGAAATTTATTAAAGTCGTGTAACCTTCATGTTATGTTCAACACAGAAATTGTTGACCAGCTCACGCCGACTTCGTGTCGTATTTGTTGCATCAAAGATCTAAAGCAATATGTCATGGTAATCAATGATTTGCCGTTGCATAGTTTCTGCAGGTGTTATGTTGAAACGAAACCCATTTTAGTTATAATAAAAATTTTCATAGTGTTTCCTAGTAACAAAATTCTCTAGTAGCATGGCAACCCAACAAAAAAACAAATAGAGATTTATAGATCCTAGACTTATTTTTCAAGAATATTTAGGGTCAGATTTGACAAAAATAACAAGCTGAGCTAGTAATTAATGGATTTTTGGAAACTACCTCAATAAAAAACTCACATTTCTCTGAATTTCTTAAATAAAAATATAAAATTTCAGACCAAAGCTATGGATAAAAAAAGTCATTTATAGGCCACCAACTATGATACAAAATATGATTGCAAAGCCTTACTTTGAGATGCAGCATACTTTTACTACAGTATAACATTGCAACTTCAACACTTAGTTGCTCACTGAGCAAACTGAAAATGATGTATCATTCTTACCACTACGTTGTGATTTTCGTTTTCACACAACCATTTATACCCATCATACAATGCTTCAATGTAAGATTGCCTTAAAACAGAATTTAAAAGTCAAATAATGGACACATCTTATACGTCTTGAAACATATCATTATAAAAATTAAAATCACATTACCAAACCTATGACCTTTGTTAAGAAAACAAGACTTTTCATGGATTTGAAGCCCTTTTCAGCCCTGATCATAGCGGTTTTTTATTGATATTTCTTTAAAAAGACGTTTTGCAATTTGATTATCTAGTTTCCATTTACTCCATCCCGTATTTCCACTCCTTTTGATAATTGAGATCTAAGTTATTGGAGATCTTCTCACTATGTAAACAATTGATTGAGACAAAGTTTTTCTACATTGGTATATATAAAATTAAACGCCATAATTTCAAAATCTGGGAATTTCCGTGCAAAAATAATAGGTATCGCTGGAGAATCGAAAAAAACATATGACAGTAGAAGAATAATTGGTAGAAAATAACCAATTACTGGCATCATTTCACTGATATTTTTTGTTTATCAGAAGTCATGGTTCTGTAAAGGTTACATCTTTTAAATATATAAATTGAGTCAATAGAAACTCTATATGGTCCTTGAATTTTCAGAAAAAAATTTGAACAAGAAGAAAATAGATTTAAAGAAAATTTCAAATATTCCATTTTCCACAAAATAAGACAAATTTCAGGACCCAAGCCCAGAAAATGAAAATTTTCGGCAAGTGACCATATGGAGTAAAAAAGACCTTTATATTCTTTTAACTTCATTTAAAATTAAAAAAAAAAAGATGAATGAACATGTTGTTTTTAGGCCTAAAAGGACAAAGTTTTGTGTCACAGGAACTGGGCCCGATAACATTTTCAAAGTGACTATAAATAAAATTTCCATAAACCAACAAAAATTTCAACAGAGTCGAAAAATAATTTATTGAAACATTTCGTCAGTTTTGTAACTAAATTATATACTGCGTTTGGGGATAATGCATTAAATGGCCCCAATTCATGTGAAATTTCTAAAATGTTGAATTAACAGATTTCAATAAAATATTATTTTTGGCTTAAAAAATGGCCTACACACCCAGCATATTGGTAATAATATTTCCTAATATAATGCAAAACTTTTATTTTATTTTGTTTCATTCAGACCTTACTAATAATCAAAGATTATAATTTTAGACTAAGAAAAAAATAAAATCCCCAAAAAATAATTTTAGGGGTGTTTCATGGCATTTAAAATTACGATTTTTTTCTAAAAAAAGTTCAAATTTGACCAAATTTATCTTTTTCACAGAAAAACTAATCTACGTGGTGAGTATTTATGTCTTCACAATTGTGTGAGGAAATTTTTTTAAAAAACTGATTAAAGCATTATTCCATTATATGTCTCTAAACGGTTTTAAAAAATATAGTTCTATGCTTTACTTAACTCTTTAGCTTCTATGGAGAATTTTTATTCTTTAAAGAAAATATCTCTTGTTAGCAAATTTCAATTTCCTGCAATAAGCTGAACAAAATTAGTTTCTGTTTATTGCGCGTTAGAGATAAGCTGGTGGAAATCTATTCTTAGTATGATAAACATGTTCAAAGTTACTTTTAAAATCTAACGTGATATTTGTGGTGAATGTAAAGTAGAATACTAAAAAGGTTTAAAAAAAGGAAAAAAAAAATTTTTTTAAAACTATTTTTCTCAATGAGTTTTTTTTTTTTATTTACTAAAAAGAATAGCACATTGGCAAAAAAAAAAAAAAAAAAAAAAATAATAATTAACCCTCTGCGATACCTTATGGAGCTGATAATTATAAAGCAGTAAAAGCACACAATGATCTTAAATCTAAAAGGAAAAATTGCCGAAAAAATGAAACAAACTAAAACACATTTTAAACAGCTGCTGACTAAATGATATCAAAACTATCTGAATTAAATCGCGGTGCACTATTTTTTTTATTTTCAATTATTATGATTTTTTGTAATTATTAGTTATTATTATTTGCGTTATTTTACCATGTTACCATTAGTAACATTAAATTTACTTTATATTTAGAGCATGTGTTCATTATCTGATGGCTACATTCTATTGGCATATTTTTTTCTGTTTCTCCTCTTTGTTATTTTAATATTTTCTTTAAAAGAAAAAATCTAATGATGAAAAAAAGAATATTTTTGTTGTTGTAAGTTGTTTTTGGTACATTAGACCCCTAGTTAATTTTGTAATTATCACATAAAAGAAGCTTAAAGGAGGAGCATATGTCTTTTAGAAAAGTTATTGACTGGCCATACTATATCAATTTTTTTTTAAAAACAGTTTCACAAGTTTATTGCAAAAATAACAAAGCATAATATAAGAGTTTGAACTCTTTCAAGAGACTTAAATCAACCTTAATAAAATTAGACAATGTGATATTTAACAAAAAAAAAAACTGATAAAATTAATGTTTCATGTTTCTCATCGAAATGGCAAATGAATATACTTACTGTCTTATTTTCTCTGCTTCATGATTATCAGCTTTGAAAAACTCATGGTTGAGATTGCGGCCTGCCCGTTTCCGACGATAATCACCTACGTGGACAACTAAGAAAAAGAATTATAATACATAAGGGTGCTGTATTAGAGGTCGTTTTATAAAGCTAATCTTAGATGATCTTTAGAAAACCTGAACAGTTATCTTCTGACAGAATGAAACATAGGCAAAGTGAAGCAAATAAGCGACCTTTCAATGATTTTCCAAACTTTTTGATGTAATGCTCAGAATCATCACTATCATCATTTATATTTGTGGTTTAAAGTACGTTTTCTGTAATTGCATGGGTTGGAGGAGGTACTTAAAATTCATTATTTAGATACTACTCTTTAAAGTCATTTCTAACTCCAGATCTTACTTAGTATCTTCATGGCTTTTTCTTTTCAGTTTCTTAATATTTCAATATTCTTACATTTTCTTGTTCAGTTAGTTGTTATATTTATTTATTTTTTATTTATTTGCCATCGAAAGTTGAACTTATTATGAGATGACGACCACCCACGACAGGGATCGAACCAGAAGCTTAGCACATTTAAAGCGTCTTATCCATCTACTCTGGGTGATCATTTTATTGCAGCTTTCTGGGCTGTAAATGATCTCATGAATTACACACACCCATCCTGTCTTTTAAAACACTACACGACACACGGCTTTTCAAACTAGCCCTACACTTCCATCTCATCATTCTAGCATCATTTTATTCTAATCTATGAACAGGCCTTTTTACTGCATAAATAATTTAATAAAAACTTTTTGTTTTAGTTTTTCTCTTATTTGAAAAAACTCCTTAGGGTCTAACAAGTTATTCATAAATCAAAGAGAATAAAAAATCATGAATAACGTTTTTAATTTTTTTGAAAAAGCATTTTCGTATCTCCAGATATTAAATTTTTAAGATTGTATGTCAAGTCTAAACTAGGCCCTAAACTTTAAGATTAAAATATACCAGTTTTTATGTTATGACCATGTAGGTATGGTCATATTCATTTACCTCCATAACTCAGTAATTATCACTTGATGAAACATCATAGAAAATAGAACAGTAATTACCTAGTTGTTAAGGCAAATATATATTTTTATGTATCTGTATCATAGGTCAACTACTATATCATAAATTTAAAATTTAATAAAGCTATTTCAACTAAATAAAAACCATTACTTGTGACTTTGTATCCTATTTCACCTGATACCAAATAGTTATAATACCTTGAAAAAACAAAATTTAGGTCATCATATGCATTTGTTCATGTAGATGTGCGCTTGAAAAGCTCCTAGCAGCTCAAAAATGTTTATGAGATATAAATACATTACTGGGTTGTATTAAAACAGGTCTTTGATATACGAACAAAGATTTCTTTGATAAATAAAATATTCTCTTGATTTACTTTAAATTGTATTGATTCAGATCGTATCAAAATGAATTTGTAAAAAACTGTGAGTGAGGAAATCCAGCTCTATTAGAAGAAATGTGGTTAAAGAGGTATAAAAAAATAATTATGATGAATACAAAAATAAAAACAGTAAAACGTCAGTCAATAGGAAAATGCGAAATCAAGAGAATGATTGATGAGAAAGTTGTATAAGATATAGATGTTTGCATTATGGTATAAGGATGCAAACCGTTAGAACTTAGCATTTTGAAAAGCTTCAAAATGTTGAAATTCTGTCATTTTGAATTAAGCCATTTTTTCTTTGCTAAAAAAAGAAGAGAAAAAAAAGTTTGACATCAATAATTACTTAACTATAATTTAACCA
This sequence comes from Euphysa ruthae, assembly GCA_035046665.1. Lineage (NCBI taxonomy): Eukaryota > Metazoa > Cnidaria > Hydrozoa > Anthoathecata > Corymorphidae > Euphysa > Euphysa ruthae. The sequence continues at coordinate 18,332 of JAUZNK010075025.1, read as the reverse complement.
GTAAAAAATACTTGTAATTTCATAATACCAACAATTTAAAGATATCACACTTCTTATTATATAAATATTACCTTTTGATGCAATGCCACACCAATTCAAGTAACGACATAGTTTCCGTGCAATGTATGTTTTCCCACGTGCAGGCAAGCCCACCATAATAATTATGTGGTGAAGTTTACATACAAATTGGGGCTTCACAGCCGGGTATACACAATGATCTGCAGGAAAATAAATACTATCAAAAAAATCAAAAATTAATTTACAGTAAATGAAGCTTTTAATATAATAATTATGTATGCAAATACAAGACACGCTTGAGAATAGTAATTAATTCAATCATTATCACCAAAATAATAATACCGATATTAATATACGGTGGCCATATCAGCAACTTTTAAATAAATTTCTAGGATTTGATCTTAATTGGCCAACTTTAAAATATTTTTTTTTTTCAGACTTAAACAATGACAAAGGTTTATGCGCAATAAATTTTATTTAGATACTTAGATATTCTTTTAAAAATATGAAACAGATTTGCAAAATTATAATTTGAAATTATTAATTTAAACTGAAGCATCCATAGGGGTAGATCAAAAACAATTAATCTAGGACAAAAGAAAAAAATGACTAATGGACTCAAAAACTACTTAAAAAATTCTCAATTCAATAAAAAAAATAGAAACAATTTTAAGGTAAAATTTTGTGTCTATTTATTATTATTTTTTTTTAATTTGGACACTATTATTGAATCTGGACATATTATCTTGAGAAAAACAAAAAAATATGGAAACCAGTAAATTTTAACAATTCGAATGAAAAAACTTGATTGTTTTGAAATATCATATAAAATTTTTAAGCTGAATATCAGCAACATTGTCAGAAAAATATCTTTAAAAAAAAAATAATGAGTGGTAACTGAGAAAAAACTCTAACAACGGATGGAGATAGGCAAATTCAAAGAACTCTGCCAGCTTCGCTAGAAAGGACCACCAATTCTTTTTAGCCTAAGCTTTCTATTAAACTACACAGGACGCAATGAAAACCATTAATTGATTTATTGACATGACAATTAAATACCCTACCTGTGCATTCAAAATATGGTATACTATATCATAAAGTTAAAAAAATAGATAAAGCAAAACAACTATTCCCCATTTTATGTTTTTTAAAAAAATACAAGAAAAAAACTTAAGGAAAGTTATTTCTAATGTCTCAAACATACAAAATATGAAGAGAAAATTCTCAAGTTAATATCAATAAACAATTTCTGAGAAAAAGCACGAATAGACGGGTAGATGAACAAATGGAAAAACAATTCATAAGATAATCCACAAAAGCATGAAAACCACATTGTGAATCAGAATTAAGGAATTGTTAGAAAGAGCAGTAAAGATCATTGTATATATTATAACAGAAGTAGCTTTATTTTGTTAAAATATTTCCAATTGAAATTTGTAAACAAAAAAATAAAAATTTAACTTTTAGTATTCTCAAAAACTTTAGGAAAATATTGATTAACCACAATAGTAGATAAAAAACAAAACATTTAAACTGTAACATTTTGAATAGAGCCTATGAAATACAGAGCTGAGTTGTGTACTTCTTTAAAAATTATAAACTCAAAATTAAATTTTTTTATTCTTCATTGTTATTAATATGAATTGACAAGGGACCATCTACAGGAAGCGATTTTGATTTCATCCTTCGAAATTTGGCTTATATCTTATATAAAATATCGTCTCTTAAGCTGCCTTTAATAATAATCAACGATATTTTAAAAACGTCCTATAACAGAATATATTTTTAAAAAAATCTCCAAAGATTGTCCTTTTAAAATAATATTTAAAATCTAAAATTGTCCTTTTAAAGTAATATTCAAAATCTAAAAGTGTCCTTTTGAAATAATATTTAAAATCCAAAAGCGTCCTTTAAAAATACTTTTCTAAAATCTAAAAACTTAGAAATTATAATCAATGTTATATTCTAAAGCCGCAATTTACATTCGCATCATGGTGTTTTTAAATTAAATATATATAGATGCAGAATAAATACCACATGCTCACATGCAAGCATATTCTGCATAATTTTATCGAACGGTCAGTCTGGGTTAAAAATAAAAAATCTTTCAAACCGAAACTTAAATTACATGAATGTGTTTAGTGACACGACACTAACATAATTGTTATTTTGATCTTGTAGATTTTTTTTGTGTTATTATAAAAAAACTTGTAAAACAAAAATTTAATTGACCCAATGTTTTAGAAACCTTAGGGATTTAATAAGCAAGCAGAGAGATAGCACGGAACCCACCGAAAAAAGAGTGATAGCTATTTATGCAAATGGATGTAGTGACAGCCAAATAAAAAGACTAATCAAGATGTTTGACAAAATCCAAAGTGAGATAGCCCTAAATTTTCCTCCACAATAAAAATCTTTACGTATTTTAAAAGGATGTATTTTTTAAATCTTGATAGTATTTTAAAAAAGAAACATGATTTTTAATATATTTGAGCATCTTTCGTATAATTTTAACTGGGTGGGGGTGAGTTGGGGGTAAATAAGGAAAGTACCATAAAATAACAAGACTATATATACAAAATCTTTTTCCTGCATTTTTCGTTTATCACGCTATTTTTTTTCACATTGTGGAAATCTTCAGGAAGTTTCTGTTTTGCCTTATTCAAAATTACCTTCATTCGGTTGGGAGATATTGCTTCTTTTACGCTAATTTTGTCCTTCTGTTTTCTGATACCACAGATGCAACTCATCTTTGGTAAACATGATGTCCATTTATTTTTTACGTATTTTATATATAATATATATTAATATCAATATATATATATATATTAAGGAAATTTTAATTTAACAAATAATTTTAATAGTTCACTAAAATTAAAAGCTGTAAAAGAAAAAAAAAATGACATCCATACTGCTTCACAATTACAATTTAGTATTATTCTGAATTCTGTTATTTCAATATTTTCCTTAAAAAACTGATTAAGTTTACACTCTTGAATAAGTTTCTGGATAAAGCATTTAATCCTAGTGTACTGTATTTTGATATTTCAACAATTTCAAAATTCCTAAATTGGAAAAAAACTTGTTTTGAATAAGTACTCCCATCTAACTGGCAAAGTTCATGCAACACGGTGTTGATTTTTGTTTTTTTGACATCTGGAAAAATAATCAAAATGGTAATGTCTTATTTATAAAATAATAATATTATAAAACGACAGCACTCTTCTTTGTATATTAATTTAGGAATATGGATTATAAAATTTTAGAAACATCTAAAAAAGAGTGTGAAAATTATGTTGATACAGTACAGAACACAATGGCACAAGAACCGTAAATTTAAAATAATACGAAAGAAAAAAGTTTATGATGTATAAAAAATATAATTAGGGGAAACATTCTTAAAAATTTTGCAGTTCACATGTTAACCCTTGCCAGCCCAATCTCAGAAATGTCCGGGATAACCATGTCATAGCAGCCCAACCCAGGGAAATTCTACGATTTTCCCCAGCAACTTTAATCAATCATAACTCACTAAATTTATTTTCAAAGCTATGAGATCTTAAATGAAAGTGGAAAGTCTGAAGTTGATCTTTCAGGGGTTGATCGAGCGCTTTTGATAAGTTACCATAAATTTATACCATGAAAAAATTTTTAAAATATGGTAATAAAGCTGTACAGAGATAGTCAACTAAAAATTATGTAAGAATGATTCATTATGCAAAGTTTGTGTGCCAGCCGGAAGGAAAATTTTAAGTATAAAAAAAGAGGACAAGAAAAAAAGAAAGAAAGAGTTCTTTTCAATGTGAACAGTGCTTAAATTCTTTATGTATAGAATCATGTTTCAAGATTTACCATAAAAATAAATATTATTTTAAAACATTTTTCATCTAAAAATTGTTTGTTAATATTTTTTCATCAAACGTTTTTTGTTAATATATTTTCATCGTAGCAAACATTATTTCTAATTTTGATATCCAAGCGTTATTTGTAAATTTGATTTCTTCAAAACTTTTTATAATATTATTTTCCTCAAAACATGATTTTCTTTAAACTTAATACTTTTACGTTATTTCTAACATTGAATTTTCAGTGCTTCTTATTCTTCTTGCTTCATGTCACAATAAAAGATTTAGAACTTGTTACAATAGTTGCATAAAGAGGATTCGTAAAAAGATTTATTGGGATTATTAAACTAAAAATTGCATACTAAAGCCTGGTTTTAAAGGATTGTTTTTCAAAAATAAAAAAAAAGGTAAGTTTGTACACTACAAATACTGATAGTAAGTCAAGAACTTACTATTTTGTTACAATTTCACTTTTAACCGAAAATCCTGTTGATGCTATAGGTTCTGAAATTAGATTTTTTCAAGTCAGGAAGGAAAAAAATGAATTTAATCTCCCAAGGGGTTTTACTGACACCTTATGGAAAATGAAAACTGTAAACCCCTCTGGAATTTCCAGTGAATTTCAGTTTTACCCTGTGAAATTTCTTGCATATAGCTTTAAGAAATTATTTGTTCTAGAACTATGGAATTTCCACTGATTTCATCCAGCAACCCTCTAGAATTTCTGGAATAGTCCAATACTTTATCACGTTTAATTTTATAATATATATACTGGATTACAGCATTTCCAATATTAATTAGTTCTAGAAAAGTCCAGATAATACATCTTCATATACTAATTCATATACTACAACCAATACTTCATATACTACAACCAAACCATTAGTTACTTATTAATAAACTGAAAAAAGAACCATAATTTACAAAATACCAAAAAAAAAATCTTTATGAAATAGCAATTTTTTTTTGCCTAATTTTGCACTCATTAAAACTGCATATAAAAATGTGAACAGATAAATTGGTAAAACACGCTAGTTTGCTTACCTTTTTCAAAAGACATTTCCTTATAAAAGTCCACGCAAAATAATGAATAAAAAGTAATTTGAGTTCAAATTTTACTCACACAAAGTAAAATAAGTATAACCCAAGTTAACTATTTTTTGGTGAGCAGAAAAATAAAATATAGTATGGGTCTACTTGTTTTTCGGGTACACACATAAGAAAAAATGTTTTCTAGTCATAAAACACTCTAGAGATTAATAACCATTTAAGAATTGGTACATTTATCTAAATATAGAGCCCCTTCATTATTTCGACACATCAAAAATTCTACACATCGTTAATATCACACATCGATAGTCCGACACTATATATAATCTTTATACACAATATATATACACATATATATTTTTAGAATTCAATTAGCATGAAACATTTTGTAGTAATATTATATGTGAGTTATTATTAATTTTCATTAACACTAATTAACATATATGAATATATAAAGGTTTTTATTGGAGTTAATCAGTATTATTCAATTTATTGAAAAACAATTTCATTTATCTTTTCTTATGACGTCTTTAAGTACGATCTTGATTGCAGTCTTTTGTCAGATATGGGAGGGAACTTTAAAAGCGGTGAGAAAGTACCGCATATCCCTTTCCTTTTCAATATATTAGTCTAGATAACTATCTCAGACATCGCGTTCTTTTTCAGTTTGCAAAGAAGAGTGCAGTTTTAAAACTAAAACTGTAATAAAAAATTTTCAAACAGCCATATTTCAGCTTAGGATATTTTTATAGCCATTTTTTCTCAAGATAAAAATGGTGACATAGTGAATATTTTGTTAGCTATTTACACATTCTGGGTTTCTTTTATTGTCAAGATCGTCGATAATCATTATACTGGTATTACTCATACTGAAGATACTGGCTGAATAGCTGATATAAAATGTGCATAAAAAAACTAGAGCCACCAAATTAGCCAGTTTATGTCCTCAAAACACTTTAGAACAAACGGCCTTTAATAAACCCAAAAATAGGTCTGTCTACAAAAAGTGTCTTTAGATAGGGTCTCGATTTGTATAAAACCGCATGCGAGTTTAGGTTTTAATGTTGTAATATGGCTTTTCCAAGACAAGTTCTTATCAGTTAAAACGCCACAATATTTCAAGCAATTTTCTCGTTCGATAGTTTTGTGGTTTGTAGATAAATTTGGTAATTATAAGGGAAGGTTGTCGGCTGTAGTTACAGAAGGTCTTAAATGTCTCAAAGTTTTTATGAACCGATCTAATGTTAAAGTTTAAGAATGAGAAGTCATTTGGTGTTAAAAGAAGAAAAAATTTCTGAATCGGCGTCTGAAAGTTTGACTCATAATTTTTGTAAGATAGGACTTGTGACTTTCTCAAAATCTTTTGAATGTGCATGTAACATTTGAGTGTACTATTTTTAATTAAATAGAAAATGTGCATAAATTGGCTTTATTAAACTTTTTTACCCTTTTTGAGAAAGAAAAAATTAAAAATTAAATCAACAAATTAACAATTATCGATAAAAAAAAAAAAAAAAAAAAAAAAAACCATCTACATGAAAGAAAAATTCGGTAGCGTGAAGGAGAGTCCAACGTTTACATAACTGGAGTGCGACAATATGAGTAAAACAGAACAAAAGAATCATCGTGCTCATTTCATGCAGAAAAAATAAACACATTTACGAAAATTTTTTAGAGCAATTTAGTAAAAACATTAAACTAATTATGTTGACTTTTTTGATTATTGTTTATCTCAACAGTAGCTTAAAGCTCGAAAAGCTGTAGAAATACCTTGGATTCAAGATTGGTATTTGGTGTACTTGGTATCACCATCTTTTTTCACCATCAAGGTTGCAGGAAAGATTGCCGGACATGATTTGCTTATTTTCTTTAAGTTTTTTTCTTTTAAGAAGAGCTCTATTTCGTTATTCGATAAGGAACGGAGAGTATAGTTAAGTCAGTATATATTTTTATGTTGTTGGTTTGATTAATGATGTTGATTTTTTTGAAACGGTCAAGTACACGTTAGGCATCTTTCCAGTCGGAAAACTTGGCAAATATGTGTGCCAGTGTGTTCTTTTTACGGGGGTTATTGTACTCTTTCAATCATCCTGGTAGCACTTTCATGTGGTATGCCGGCACAATTTGATAGGACTTGGAAGTTTTTAGCCCCATGTTTCGTTGGGGTCTTCCTCAATGCCTCGGAATATAACTCAACGATTTTTTTGTTTCTCCAAATTCTTTATTGAGGGCTTCAATTTCTTTAGAGAACCCAAGAATTATTTCATTTTTATGGTTTTCAGGATTTCTAGTCATTTTTTTTTGAGAAAATTTTGGTGTTTGTTGATAGTAGTAGGTATGAGAAGTTGAAAAAAAGAGTAGATGTTGAAGATTTAATCAGATTTTGTTGTTGATAGATAGAGAGTTAAGATTCATGTTATTCAAATTATTCAGCCATCTTGTATCTCGGCACACATTGTTTAAATGTATTCATCACAACGTGATGAATACATTTAAAGGATTTAGAAATCCATTTATTACATTAAATATCAGAAAGTTAATGCGCAAAACTATTTAATTAATTTAAATAATTAATATACATGGTACATGATATTTATACATTACCAACCTGTACGATGTGTGTACTCATACTCTAATAAACTTTCTGCACGTAAAACTTTGGAGGAATCATCTGTAACTTCATCTTCAGAAGTTGACGTTGAGCGAAGAAATTCTTGCACACTCAAATTATTTGTTACAGATAGCCTTTGCTCATTACTGGAAAAACCTGTTCGTGGATATACTTTTTCAGATGGACTGCTAGTCATTTCGTTTTATCTTGATCTAAAGTTAAGAAAATGAAGCATATATAAGTTTTAAAATTACATTTTCAGTTCATACTTTCATGAAAGACGTCTGTTTTTAACATTTTCCAGGAAAAAATATGCATTTCCGATAGTTGTGGCAGTCAAAACTATATATTTTTTCTTTTCAAAAGAAAAAGACCGGGGTAGACAAATCAAGAAAATTTCAAGTTTTATAGTATTGATAGTGTGACCAAGTAGCCAAATATGTGCAACTCAAACAAATAATATTAAAAGTTGTCAGAATTCCTAGACTGGCAAGTGTGAAGCTGCCCATTGTTATCACCATAATAACAATATCACCAGGCTAAATAGATTGCGGTTGGTACCCCATACTACCCCTTTGATTTCTATTTTCCTTTCTTTTTTCAAAATGCATTGCAAATATACAAATTTATATATATGAAATGTATATATATATATATAATATATATATATATATATATATATTTATATTGGCTTTTCAGTCATTAGCATATCAAAGATTTTAGTTTTAACTACACAAAATAATCAGATTTGAGAAAAATTTTGTTTTATGGGCATAGGGGCCAAATATAGAAACTGAAATTTTGGATTTTCCTTTGAAAAAAGAATGCCCCAAAAAATGCAAAACATTTCCTGAACATTTTGAAATTGCTTTTTGATAAATTTTTAGGAAGCTACGTAGGAGATTGCAGAATACAACACAATGTCAAAACTTCAAAGTCTTTGGACAGCATCTAGGCATCAAATTCATCACTTAAAAGCTCTCATTTCTTAACTTTCCTTTCCCAGTTTAACTGTGTCATAAGTCTTCTTAGGGTAGAAATTAAGTGCAGTTTAAACATAATTTAATTTTGTATGCCAGTACTATCAGTAAAAAGTCAAAAGGAGAGAAGCATTATATGAGATGATGCCAATGAAAACAGTCTGTACAGAATGTGTTATATATAGCAGTACAAAAAGGTTCTCAAACAGTCAGCTAAACAACCCAAAGATTAAAAATACCATCCACTCTTAGGATAGCAACATTAGTCTTGTCTGAAACTGGGGTTGCGCATTATAAATACATGCATTCAGCACATGCTATTGCATCTCAGAATGGGTTTTTTGTCAAAATAACGTAACAAATAAAGGATGATTTCTTAAAAAATTGCAAATACAGCAAAAAGATAAAACAAACCATTAACCACAGCAAGGTTTGGTCCAGTTATGTTAGAAATACATAACGGATAAACCTTTCATTAGACCGTGCTGAATACATAGTGAAATTAAATGGAACATGTATACTTCTAACAGTTTAAAACAAATCGTTTATTTAGACTATGCTAAAACTATCTGTAAACAAGTGTAACTATCAATGATCACTTTGATGACGATGGTATATGCACATCAGTAGAACGTATAGATTTAAACATTGTAAATAGTATTATTTCTCTAAATAAAATATTAAAAAATTATAAATAGAATAATAATTCACTTTTGTTTTCGTAATCAATAATTATTTATTTTTCACAAAATAGTTCATAAAATTTGAAATATGTATTTACAACTTTCTTTCATTCAAAATGTCTACAATTTTCAATGCAGTATTTCTAAGATCAACAGATTGCATGTTAACAATAAGCGATATAACCAGTCCATGTGGTTTGTTACCTAAAACCTGATTGGTTGCATCAAAAACATAAGGTTTATTTTCTGCAACTTGATTTGTTGAGCAAATATCATTATGTGATCTAACAGCTTGTGGATCTATTGCTGACCTAGTGTGACTTAAATCATGAGATTTGTTTTGCGACATTTGATTGGTTGAAGGAACAATCATCAAAATGCTGCTAACACCAACAGCAACTCCTAAACAAAAAAATGAAACAAATTAAAATGATTGGAAACCTGGAGTTAAAAGGTAAAAATCATATTATCCTGAAAATTTTCTTTAATGTTTTCCAAAGAATATTTTTGTAACATAGGCAAAACAATTACTTAAGGTCACTAGTAAAAAGAACATGAAAGGGAGTAGTCACTTAAACATGGAAAGTTTTGAGAAAATCTTTCAAATGTATGGAAAACAGAATTTTTTTACAGGTAGCCAAATGAACCAAATGATGCCCTGAACAGCCCTAAAACTATGCATAATTAAAAAAAAAAAAAAAACATTAAATGAAGATATTTTTGCATCAGTAGCTAGTCATACCCTTGCATCTCATTAGAAGCAATGCAGTAAAAGCTTTCTTGAAAAAAATAGTGATATTTAAAAAGTTTATTACCATGAAAAAAATAGAAACAACGCCTCAACCAAACTTATCTGGTTCTAACAAAAAAAGATTATATAAAAAATGCTATTTCATAGAATTGCAGTTTAATCAAAGAAAAAACTTCTAAAGAAGTCATAGAACACTGATCTTTGGACTGATCTTTGGGTCTTTTTTTGGCATATCTGGGCATACTCAAAAAAATGTAAATGAAGGCCAACATACCAAATAAGTTAGAAATAATACTTTCATAACAATCCAAAATCTCAGCATAATCTTGGGCCTTTTCTGCTCCGCCAAAAAACATTTTAGCATACTAACTTGCCTCACATATCAAAAATAACATTCCTTAACATAATCAGTATTTTCAGTAAAATTGGAAAGTGAATTTTTGAAAAGTCAAAAAATGTTAAATTTTGAGCTTTTTTTGGCATGACTTCCCCACCAGAAAAACTCTCAGCAGGAAAACTTTTCCTAACATAATCTAAAATTTCAGCAAAATTAGAGAGTAATCATGAGAAAAGTCTAAAAGATATTTTTGTTGTTTTTGGGCAAAAAATCAAAACATTCTGAATTTAAGTCAGCATTCGGAAGTGCTACCATCAATGTAATACCTAATGATCACAGCCAAACTTTGCTGACCACTTTTAAATATAATTCTGAGTAAAATACATTGATAAATTTTCAATATTTCAGTGCGCTAAAATATTGCTAATTTTCAGTGACAGGAAAACATGAAACATTTCTAAATAAAACACACCTTCCTATTTTTGTAAAAAAAAAAAAAAAAAAACTTGATTCTTAACAAGAACTTAAACAAAATGCGACGCATTTTTCAAAAATAAGTAAAAAATTTTATTATCAGCTCTCTAAAATTTCAAAAAATCAGACATGTAAACAATTAAGAGACTAATAACCTGTCTAGACATTGCAATATAAAATACTATTATCATTCCAAGCATTTATTTGATGAAACAGAAACCAAAAGGTCTCCAGTTTAGACCCTCTAGTTCTAAATTAGTGACTTCTGAAAGTCTTTGCATGAATGAATAAATGGATTTCCTTTGTAATTAAACTTTTTTTTATTTTTACTTTAGTGAGCTGCATTTGCCCCTTAACTGTTAGGTTGCAACAACCTAGATAGAATTTTACAAGTTTTCTTAGCTCACTTAAATGCAAGTGTTCTTTTTTATTCACTTAATTAGAATAAAATGTTTTCATTAAATCGCAACAAAGATTAAAGATTTTTTTAAATATATATATATATATATATATATATACAATTTCCCATTTCCTTTTCAACTCTATTGAGCTCAGCCTTACAAAAAAAATTCATTTCAGAAAGAATAATTTAAAAATATTTCCTACATAATAGAACATGTAACAAACCTAACAGAACTTAAATGAAATATTTTCAAGAAATCATACAAAACTGGACGAACTAATCGCAAGGTTGACTCATAAAAAGCAAAACTGCACTAAGTACTACAAAAAGTATTATAAAAAATAAAGTTGCAAATTATGTAATTGTGGTATTCAGGGTTCACTACTACCAAGTTTGATAATTCATCGATTCTAAAGCATATAAGGCATACGATCACATGCACACACCTTTACACATTTAAAAACTGCTGAGAGGTGCTATAAAACACCCGCCTTGTTACAAAAACAGCCTTTAGACACGCAGTGTTTCAAACGTCTAAACGTCTAAACGTCTGATGCATCTGGCTACTACTAGACAAAAAGAAATAAAAATATTGCTGCAAAATCATAATTGGTATTTGTTTGTTTTAAGTTAGACATCCAATTGAAATTAGCAACAGAATATGGTTGTCTAGTCAAACGGATAAGGTATTGGTTCTCGTATACTAGAGCTGTGGACCTTGGAATCAATGATTTTCTTTACCAAACTCATTATCAAACATAAAATAAATGTGGAGTTTTAAGCAAATGAAATCATAATCTTTGTCTCTGTTGAGCTAACTTCATTTAAATAAAACGCATTATGTTTTTTAATGTTTATTAATAATGCAAAATATAACTTATATAATTAATAAATAAACTCTTAAATATTTAAGAATGATGTCAGGTAGCATTACTATTTTTTTTCTTATTCTCTTATTTGTAATTACGTTTTTCAGCATGAAAATCAATGACAGTTACTCTTTTGTAATTACGTCTATCAGCATGCAAATCCATGACAGTTACTATTTTGTCTGCCAGCAGAAAAATCCATGAGTTTTACTCTTTTGTATTTATATCTGTCAGCACGCAAATCTATGAAAGTTACTCTTTTGTATTAATGTCTGTCAGAATGCAAATCCACGACAGTTACTTTTTTATATTTTAATTAAAAACGGACATACGGATAAACATGAATTGATAACACTTTTACTAGCTTTGTCAGGTGTCAAAAAACAATTTATGCTGTTAACTAACGGTTCTAACAGTGAAGCAAGGGTAATGGTTGTTACTTTAATTGAGAAAAAAAAAATTTTATTGACATAATATAACTATAAATTTCAGCAAAAGTAAAAATAAAATAAAAAATAAAATTGTCCTTTTGATAAAAATGAGAATGCAAAATTAAAGATCGGAAACATGTCTAAACTATCACATTGATGCGTAAATTTTTAGAAAAATCAAAAGATTTTTATTTAAAAAAATGAACATGCCAGCATAAATAGGGACCAGATCCCTGCACAAGAATTCCAGATATAAGGTAATACAGGCAAAGAGATACAAAAACATTTAACATCAATAAACTACAGCTTTGTGATTTCGAACACATACGTGCTGAAGAGTATTACAAAGTAATTAAAACCACTGTAATGAAAATATACACCTGTTAATATCATAAGAAATACTAAGAGAACTTTACCAGAGTGTGAAATAATTTCTTTGTCATAAGCTTTATGTTTTGGTTGCAACGTCCAGCCAAGACCATACCCTAATCCAGGAAATTTCTTACTGACTGCCCCAAGTGTTTTAGGTTGTATTTGCCACAAACATTTTACAGTTGACGGTTTCAAAACACCTGAATATATAAAATTAAAGACACAATAAATTCTAAAGCATACCGCAATGTTAAAACTAAATGCTGTCATGAATACTATTCAAGCTCTTATTAGGTAAAACTGTTATAGAAATTGAATATATTTAAGAACTTTCAACAAAAAGCTTACTCTTCTTTTTCCCTTTTCATTTTTTGATAAACTGAGAAGTGTTTTCTAGGTTTTAAGACTGTAATATTTTAAACAGAAGGAAACAGATGAACCCATTTTGATTTATCATGAAAGTACATGGTTGGATGGGAGTGAATTTATGGGAAAAAAATAAGAAAAAATGAATGATAGTATAAAAACAAGCAGAAAATAATTTGAAACTTTTAATTACCATTATTATCTTGAAATGAATTGAGCATTTCATTACCAAACTTTGTTAAATCTTCAACGTGAGATAAGTAACCACCCCCTGCCCATTTATAAGAATTGTCAACATATGAAACATTCTTTAATTCACCATTCTTTTCTCTACAATAGTATCTATATAAAAAATTGCAATTGCAATTAAGCAATTGTAACAACCAGCAAAAACACTAATCATAGTAAAAAAAATGAAATTATTCCAAACCTAAGAAAAAAACTATACAAAGAAAAGGATAATAACACTGTTTTTACTCAAGTACACAGCGACACAGGTTTTAAATAAAGTCAATATCAGTTATAACCATCAAACTGATTACAAAGATTCAAGGGCACAAAATACAGCTATTGGTCACTGCTATCAAAGACATAATGGCTACATCAAAAACACTTGTTATGGTCATTAGAGATATTGGTTATAACAATCAATTAAAAAAACACAGGTCACAGCAGTCAAAAACTTTTTATAATCATCAATACTGTTTCAGAACACACCGGTTAACAAAATAAAATAAAGAAGTAAAAAAATTTTGCATTTTTTTACTTTTTGAGCATGCCTGCCCCACTAAGAAAAACTTTTTTTTCAAGGTAGGCTGCATTAAAAACAATATTTCCTAACATAATGAAAAAAATTAAATTAAAAATTTTTTTTTAATCAATTTCTTTCTGCAAGGCTAAAGACTTGGGAAGAATCAGGACAGTCTCCATGGAAATACTTTTAGAACAATGACCACAAAGCTACATTTCTGCGATGGGAAAGTAATTCAACCCAAGATTAGGATCAACAAGTTTGAGTATATGTAGACATACACCAGAGGCTTACCCCAAAGTTGGAAAAAATATTCAATACATGGCGGAATTGTACTCCTATAAATAAGTATACTCTCAATCAGAAGAAAATTTCGTGCCCTGAACATTCATAGTGGTAGATTTTGTAATATATTTAATGTAAGAATTAAAAAAAAAAAAAAAACATTTGAGAATGTTAGGCCTAACAACCGAATCTGCGTAGATTCAATGAGTTCAGTATCATACATCAGCACAGATGGAAGGAAAGGTGCCCTGAAGCGGTTTTAAAAAAACACCGTTTTTTTTTTGAAGTATTGAATGGCAGCATCCTTGTCTTACCCCTTTCAACAAAGGTGTCCAAATTAGCAGCCATTTCAACTTTACCAAAACATTGCTTGCCTTCTCTAAGGATGAGTATGAAGTATTTATTTGCAAGTTATTTGCATACATAGCAAGCTTACAAAAAATACTATCAGGAAAATCATTAATAAAAATTAGAAAAAGAGTAATACTAGGTAGAAAGTCAAGCAATATATGTCCAAAATCACCAAGAAAAGAGTTACTGCTGAATAGCTTAGCAAAAAGTTCTGCCATAATTCTAGCAGAGGTAAAGACCTCAGGTCTATTGAAGAGTGTGTGGGGAAGGGGGAGAGTGTCAAAGTCTTACCCTTAAGTTAAAAATTGCTTTAGATGTGCCAGTCTCAAGATACAATAAATTGAGTGACCAGACCTTCATCAACTGGTTTTGGTAAAAGCATTTAGCCTCTTTAATGACTCTTTTACAGCCAGAGGTCTGTTCTGAACACAACTAATGCGCTGAAGAAAATGAAATAAAAAAGATAAACGTTTGTAAAGTTGCGGATGTAATTGCTAAAAAAAACCATGGGCTCGGATGTGGATTCACTTGATACTTTCAAAAGGGAGTCTCCATGATAGGAAAACAATTTCATATATAAAGCTGAATTATGAGAAGAGGTGATGTTAAAGTTGAAGTGATCAAAGTTCACTAAAGGACTAGAGACAGATTTCTTACAGGTGTAAGGATTCAATGAAAGGAATAAATCAAGAAAAGAAGGATCCTGCCTACCAATCAGCCTATTCCAATGATCACACTGAATCAATATTTAGAAAAAGATTATTATGTAACCTATGGTTATTGTTGCAGCTTAAGAGAAATGATACAGTAGTATCACTGAAAAGCATTAACAGCTAAGTACACATGATTACGTATTATTTTTACCATTATTATTTTAATTATAGTTTTAATGAGTTTCGGCTCAGAAAATATTATTTTAAAACATGGTCCATTATCATGGATCATTATCAGAATTTCAGAAAAAAAGTAATGAACAGTTTCCAAGAAAATTGAAAAATGCCATTTCTAGGCCACATTTGGGCCTATTACCCTTAAGCAAGAATTTTTCCAAAAAATACGGCTCTGTCACTGTTCATCATTTATAATCCCCTATAATTATATTTTAATAAAAGGTTTGCAAAAAAATAGAAAAAATTTCAATTTTAGGCCCCATTCGGGCTATATGCTGAAATGAGAATTTTTACGAAAAATTTGGCTCTGTCAATATTCACCATTTATGGTCCCCTATCTTCAAGCAAAATTTTAGAAAACAATAATGAATGGTTACTGAGAAAACCATGTTACCGACAGACTGATGGACAGAAGGACAGAGGTAAATTTATAAGACCCCGGATGGGGTCTAATAAAAACATTTGATTAAAGAATGATCTATATCACAGATTTAAATGAGGTAACAAAAACTCCTCTATTATTTTTTATGTACTACTTTAAGATGTATAAAAAATATTAATATATCTTTTTCTGTATTAATATTTAGATACATAATCTAGAGTACCAAAATTATATTTAATGTTTTAATTATTTTCCATTCTCGTTTACTGAAAATGACTTCATTAAGTAAATACTAAGCCTTGACACTTGACAAATAAACTAAATCCCAATTTGCACAAAAAAACGTGTAGTCCATGTATTATCATTAAATAAAGAAACTGTGAATTAATATGCTAGGATATGCACTTAAAAAGAATTATCTGATTTCTTGATATTCCAGTTGCAGGTTCTTTTAACCTATTTTCTAAAATTAACATAAAAATGACTACCAATATAAGCAATAGATTTTATGAATAAAATATTGACTTTTCCAAAAAACTTGTCAAAAAATACAATAACTCAAAAAAACACAAAATTTTACACCTTGAACCATTTTTACATTTTTAGTAAGCTTTAAACATATTGACATATTGAAAAGATATTTGCTTATAGGAGCTATTTATAAACAAAAAGTCAATCCCATAATCTTTCCTCCATTTCATCTATTTCACACATTACATTTACACATTTTTCAGTCGAGCATTTTCATTGGTTCTGCGTATTCCATCAAAAGAACAAAAAGCAACTTGACAGAACGATATATATATATATTTCAAAGATTTTCAGTGGTTAGATTTAAAAATAACATCGTTTTTGATTGGTCATTTTAAAACAATTAAACAATTTAAAATATTATCATAATATAAGTTTTTTTGAACATACTTTGTCAAGATCCTTTAAGGCTACTCATGCGAGAGGTATGGGTATCGAATTTATTTTATCAACTCAATTTTATTCATTAAAGCTAACTCATCCATGTTCAATAGAAAAAATACATGATCTACTTTTTTTAATTGGGTACAATTTAACACAATCTAATTATTCAAACTTCTCACCTTCCTCGGTTGTATATGATCTTATTATTAAGATCAACCTGTGTTTCCATCATTCCGATGTCTTTCAACATTCTATCCATGTGTTTCACAAAATCTTCTTCAGTAATGCACTCTATTAATCTACTAACAAGACTGTAAGCAAGAGAAGAATAGTTATACGTCGAGCCGGGAACGCATAACAAAGGATCATTACAAAACAATTCAAGCCCTTCTTTTACAGTATTATAGTGTTTAGAAGAATAATTTTCATCAAAGTTTTCCAATTTTTCACCATGCTTTGAAAGTAAGATCTTGTGCAAGACTTTATCAGAAGGCGTAATGTCATCTAAATGTAGCTTTAGATTAATCAATCCTGACGAAAATAACATTTCCTATAATAGGGAAAACGGAACAAAACTTAGCTTATGTTAAACAACGTAATAAGTTTTTCAGTTGTCTTTGAGAAAGAACTATATTGCTATTAATTATTGTAAATTTTTTTAAATGGTCTGTACGGAAATTTGGAATTTTAGTGCGAATATTTCCAATCAATGATTTACAGCCAATCTTTTCATGGAAAGTGGTGAAAAAAAGGTAAATTATTTGTCTTTAAAAGAGGAAGACCTTAAAGTTTGCCATTGTGGAAAACCCAGTCTATAACGATGTCAAGATAAATACAGTTTTTATTTAAGCCATACTTTTAATTCTTTCAATCTGATATCAACTTTTTGGTTATCAGATACAAAGACTATTATTCTTTCAGCCAAGTTAATAGGGATATTTTTTCTAAAATTACGACGGTGGAAACTATTTCAGGGCAAATAATCATGTGCTTTAGTTTCCTTGTAAAATATATCTATTTCAAATGTATCTTTTTTGTGTAAAATTATTTTAATATCTAAGAAACTCAATACTTGGAGGGTTATGTTATTTTCTTTCGTAGTAATTGATTTTTGGAATGTATATTTTAGGGTTGTAAATTATTGAGAGGTACAGAAGTGCTTATTTAGATAATTAGGCCAGATAATGAAACTGTCATCCATATGACGTTTAAAGGCTTTCTCTATTACCTTACATTCATCCTTTGTAAAATATTTTGGAAGTTAGACTTTGAATAATTTTGTTTCTTTCAAAAAAAAAAACTATAGTTAGACATATAGCAAATGGCGGAACACATGTACCCATCATCTTTCTAGATAAGAAAATAATTTTTAACTAAATGTTTAGCCAAATAATATTTTGCAAAACAATCCGTATATTATCTGGAATAAACGCTCTTTAAAGAAATTGGTTTTCAATGTATATATGTGAAATAATGTATTCACAGAAATGCATAATTACTTCTGCAAAAGAAGCTACTAATGAAAAGAATGGATATTATATAATTAAATCGATAATCAAGTAATAGAC